>JBBYHM010074903.1:0-113016 GCA_038381775.1 Adansonia rubrostipa
TTGAGGTTAACATACTTGGCTTGGGGAGGTTTTGAAAATCAGTTTTTGATAGCCATCAAACATGCATTTAGACAAGGAGGAAACGATGAAGATATAAGGGGATGGTACATAACATGACTAGGGATGCTAACTTTACCAATGGTCTAGACAAAAAATGTTATGCACTTTGACAAGAAAATGTTATGGATGCTAAAAATGACAATGATTCATGACAAGATGCAAGCTAAGGTGTAAATATGCTTGAGATATGTTAAGCTAAGGATTCATACATGGATTAATCATAACGAGATGCATGGATATGGCATAAGATGCATCAGCAAGAGTTATCAAAATAATGAGGATGAAATGAGGCATTTTGCACATCGAAGGAGCATTAAGGCTTCCAAATCCTAAACTATCACAACCATAAGCCATAATAATGCATGAGAATCCTAAGAGGGTGATGGAAACATAGAGAGCTCACTAAAATGATGAAGATGCTAAAAAACAGAAAATGAAAGGGACAAAGCAGGAATTTATACCAATACAACTTTAATTTTTGGCCAAATAGTTGGAGCAGTAGATATGGCTTAAATTTCCATCTTTTCCTTGTTGTTAATAAGCAAGAAGAAAGATAAACAATAAGGTTTTGGTTCTAGTATAGATGAGGGTGATTTTTAGAATATACAGTGGTTGAGAGTGAGTGTTTTGGGGCTATTTTTGGGTTCTAAGTAAAAAGCTATGGGATTTTGTTTTCTTGATGTATGAATGTGTTTTGGAAGCTAAAAATGAGTTGGAATCTCTCTCCCTCAGTTGAGATATAAGTGGTCCCTTTATGCCAGCATTTTGGAGCAAAATTAGAGGTGTTTTTGGTCATTTCTCAAGAGGGACAAAGTTATGTTAGCTTGATGGCTATAGAATGGCTGTAGGGAGCAAGTTGCTGCCAATGTGCTGGACATAGGGTGCCTAGTTTAAATGCTGAAATGATTTTTTTGGCAAATAGGGTGGCTAATGGTGATCTTGGTTAACAAACTAAGGAAGAGTAGGGTGATCATGTGACATTAACCTTTTTTATCTAAATGTTTTGATTAATTCAAAAGTCTAAATTCATAATTTGATATGGGTTTTGATCTTTTTTGATGTAAAGAAATGAGTTAAAATCAAGTTTTTGATCAATGGTGGATGAGTCAAAAATGCCCAAACCGTGGAAAATGGCCAGTATGTATCGTTACATTTGGTCCTAAAATGTTGAGTGTATCAATACAGTGATCATTGTATCGATACAATGTTCATTATATCAATACATGTTGATATGTATCAATACATTTCTTTATAGAATACACGTTTTGGTTTTGGTATGACCTAGTATTGATACATGAGCTCCTGTATTGATACATAAGCTCATGTATCGATACATTTGCATGTTGTATTGATACAAATAGGGATATTTCAAACTTTTGGATCATTGGAGTATTGTATCGATACATGAGAATCATGTATTGATACATTCAAGCAAAATTGTGAATTTTCTCATATCTTTTGTCCTTGGACACCTTGAACTACATCCATTGATGCCACATTTTTGCATTATCTTTGATATGATCCATAGGCCTTCTTGAGCTCCTTAAAAATACTTTTTTGCTGGGCGACAATTGTCGCCCCTTCTCACATCCATGCCCCAAGTTGCTAAAAAAATTAGCTCGGACAAAATAACGTGTCTAACAGAGATCTGCTATTGTAGCTTCAATGTAGCCTAATGTTTTCAAAAATATGACTAGATGCTATATTGCCAGAGCATAGATATCTTAAATTTTTTTGATATCAATGGTATTTGCCATTGCTTCTTTTAAATTGGCCTATGAGAGGGACTCACCGTTCCTTTTATCTTGATATGATTCTCAATTCGGGATTCCATTGTCTCTAAAATCTAAGCTAACCTTTTCTTAAAAGTTGGAGGATTCAAAGCCTTACAATACATGCTATCAATCTGGGCTCTCTCAATGTTGAGTAACGCGGTATATTCATCAATTATGGGGACCAATTCATCATGATTGAAAATGAAGCATCGATATTCTGGGTTCCAAAACTGAGATGCTACTTATAATAGACCAACATCCAAATAGACCTAGAGTAAAAAAGCTCCATCTTTGTATCTCCTAGTGAATAACTCCCTCTTAGTGTTGTCCCAATTGGTCCATATAGACTTCAAATCTTGCCAATTATTCTGACAGTATCCTATCTTATCCCTTTCATGCATTGTTGAGCTATACCCAGCTTTGAAAACATCCCTATCTTCTTATTGTCGGTATTTGAACCATGCTTAAACTTCCTCAAAAGGCTTCAGATCTAACGTGAACTGTTGCTCCATGATAGACACCCCTTAGCGAACATAGAACCATTGGCTAATTGTCCTATGATGACGATGAATGTGATGAAATGATGCATGTATCAAACAGAAAAACAAAAGGGAACCAAGTGATTGCACAAAATAATTATCATAAAAATAAAGGCATAAGAAGTAGCAACAAAAATGCATCACAAAAATTACCTTGACAATAGGCGATATAATGCCTAGGGGTGAACACAACAATTAACAACAAACAAATAGCATAATGGCATGTCTAGGTCAAAATTACCTATAGCAAGGTGGCACGATACCTTCTAAGTACAAGATTGACCAATTAAGTGGCAACGTTCATTCATCACCATTTATGGTGAGTACACTTTAAGCCATCATTCGGATAACATGATGGCTTATTTTGGTCAAATATAACCTTTTTTTAGGATGACATGCCATTGCAGGTAATGGCACTTGCTTGTCATCACCCATTTATTAAAAAGGATTTACCGTTGAATGTAACAGTGCATCGTAAAAAATGATCATGAAAATAAAAATGACAAATGCAAATGACGATGTTTGTCCATCATCTCCCATGTGACCATGGTATATAAGAGTAGAGGTAATAAGTGTTTCCCTGAGTGACCCCATTACCCATGTTATTTTAGCAGCAATCTAGTATAGTTCAACATTGTTTGGCTCATAGGGTTCATTATATGCATTTAAGTTGATGCCTAAATCAATATCCAAATCACTCATCTGTCCAGTAAGGATAGTTAAGAGACCCTAATCCTAGGCCCATCATGGGTTTGGTGGAATGGGTTCGACCTGGTGGATGTATTTCTCTGTGTAAATATGAAAGGGTACTCATGAAAGACATAGGTAAGTTACACCTAGAAGGTCTTGCCATGCCAATGCAGAAGGTTACTTAAGAATGCGGATGGCTTACTTCCTCCTAATAATTAGGATACTAACCTCACCATGGTATTTACGGGGAATCTAGTGCAAATGCAAATGCACGGTGTGCATCGGGGAAATAATTAAACCTTTTTGCGTTACCCCATATTACCATACTTATTAAAATCAACATTTATTTGGGAATAGAGTGGTCCTTAACAATGACAAAACAAAGCCATGAAAAGTAAAAAAGGTTAGAAAATAAAAATAAAAGGGAATTATATCTAAATAATAATGGAAGTAAAAAAACCAAGGGTTATGCAAGACATAGCTAGTCATAGGCCTAACTCTCTAAGTTGTCCCTAGTGGAGACATAGCTAGTCTCAAAAAGTTACCTTGAAATAACCACAAATTTAGAGTCGCCACTAACCATTTCAGACTAGGCATGATCGGATGCCCATAAAAAATATTACTCTGAGTTACAAAACTCAAAATATTGATTTCAAGGCTTGCAAGGTCCAAAGCTTTGTTGGCTACCTTTAAGAGTTGGTTACTTGTGAGGAAGGATTAGCACCCCCAGAGGCCCAAAATTGGTACCCATTAAATATATCTCGCTTTGGTTTTAACTTAATTGGTTCCATTTGGTCATTATTTAGATATAATCCCTTTTAATGCATGAACTTTTATGGAAATTGTAAATTTGGGTTTTGATAGAAAATTTTATATCATTTATGCCTCGCAAAGGTATGAAGAGCATAGGGATTTTTTTATGAAAATAATTTTTGAATTAAATTTTAAAAATTCAAACATTTTGTATTAGGCACTAGAAAGATATCGACATGGAACATTTCTTGTAAAATTTTTTGAAAATGAATTTTAAATATGAATGCATGATAGTCACTATAAAAAGGAAATGTGTTATAAGATGAAAAAGAATATACTAATATCGCAAACAAAAGAATGTAAAAATGAAGGATGAATGAAATGTATCTCGTAATTGACTTTGATTATTAAAGAATAAATAGAATGACAATTTGGAGACATGTTTGGATTTGATGGTAATTTGAGGGATGAAAAAAGGTTTTAAACAAAACAACCTGGGTATTCGAAGAGAGAAAATTTTTGGATTTTAAGGTAAAAGTAGGGTTGGAGTATTCCTTCAAAGAGGTAAGGTTAGAGTATGCCCCAAAGATAAAGATTTTTATATTTTCAGAAAATAATTAGGACTCTCAAATATTCTGAAATAGAAAATTCAAGTTTTTGATAGAAAATGGGGTTAGAGTATCCCCATGGAGTGGTTGATTTGAAGTATCCCCAAGAATAAAAATTTTTGATGATTTAAGAAAATAATTAGGAATCTTAAATAAATCTAAAAGAGAAAATTTAAGTTTTCGGGGGAAAATGGGGTTGTAGTATCATTTCGAAGTGATGGAGTTAGAGTATCCCTAAGAATAAAAGTTTTTTATGATTTAAGAAAATAATCAGGAATCTCGAATAAATCCGAGAGAGGAAATTCACGTTTTTTAGTGGAAAATGAGGTTGGAGTATCCATACAGAGTAGTGAGGTTGCAAGACCCCCAAGAATAAAAATTTTTTACATTTCAAAAAAAGATTTTAAAAAAAGGTATTTTGAAAGTAGGGAACTGATGATTTGTATAAAATATATTATCTTAAGCCTTAAACCAAGCTAAAGGGTTTATGTTGTAGGAGACTCAATCGAATGCATTTCAAGACGTTTGAATGTCTCCATAAAGGCATTTTGGAAACTAGGTTAAAATAGGGGATAGCATTGCATCATCTCCCGTCCTGAATTTATTTCGGGTTTATCCGAAGGCTTCAGGGGGTGAACTAGTACCATTGGAAAGGTAACTCAATGAGGACTAATATAATTTTTTTTAAATCTTAAAAAATCACCTTCTAGGTGGGAGTAATTTTCAGAGTTAGGCTTGTTTCGATATTGGCAGCATGTATAAAGAAAAATGCATGATGGACTTTGGAAAATCATTTTGGGCTCATATGAAATCATTTAATCGTATACAATACCTTTCTAGAAAGGGCATTTTATGAACTTTCCAAGAAAAATATTTCAATAATATGTAAATATCATGCCAAAATGGCCCAAACAAAATGCAACACGTTGGCTCCAAAAGTTCCAGACAATAAGGGTCAAAAAATCATAATTCCTTCATTTGTAATGGTCTAAGGGCAAACAAGACACCGTTAAAAAGGTATTTTGATTCCCTTTAAGAGAATAATATCAAAAAAATTAAGAAAACTCATTTATGGTTTGAAAATAATTTTTTAAACTCAGACTACAGTTTACCAAAGTAGAAAAACAAGGGTTATTCGATTTTTCAGGTTTCTTGGGGGTCAAATTCAAGTTATGGATGTCCAAACATCCATAACACAGGGAAAAGAATGACACGAGCATCACGAGTTTATTCCATTATCTTGGAGTAGTTTAAGACGATGAAACAATCTATACCATGCCACTATAAAAGTGTTAGACTTAAGATCAAGGCTTAATATATATATTTTTTATCAACTAGAAGGTTCATTTTTGTTTGAAAAACAACACCTTTAAACCTATTTTATCATGCATCCAAATTTGAAATGTTTAATTTGTCCCCAAGATTGGAAGACCAATTTTATGAAAACATTAAATCCATGTTATTCTCTATCTATTGGAGGTAGCATGAACTTAACTTGGAGATTTTTTAAAAATTAAATTTTTAGCAAATAAGCAAGCATCTTGATAGGGATATCATGAAAAAATACAACATACACAAAGATAAATAGAGATAACACATTCAAACACATAAGGAGGATATTTTAACATGGAAAAGATGACAAGAATGCAAAAAGATGACAAATAAGATGCATGGAAATGGTAACACATGAATAAGATCAAAAATCATACTATAAAAGATGACATGAATGTATTTAAGAAAAGAAAAGCATGCTAGATTTTCAAGACAACATTTTTATTTAATGAGACTCCTTAAAATGTAAAAAGATGCACGAACATACTCAATGCATGTTAGGAAGAACATTCAAGTATGTGTTAAGCATGTGAAAATAGGTGAAACATAATGGAAAATGCATGAACCAGGGATTGCTTTTATGACAAAATGAAACAGAAGATGTTTGGCCTACCTAGCAACATTAAAACATCAAAAGAACATCAAAATCCTAAGACTACCATAATTAAGGCAATAATAATGCATAAGAGTCCCAAGATGTTTGTGGCAGCATAAATGGTTCCCTAAAATGATGCAAATGTTGGAATAACAAAAGAAATAGAGCTAGGTGAAAAAATATACCAAAACCCTCAAGTCTTAGTCTTTTTTTAGCAGCAACTTGGGACTCGCCTCCTTTCCTTTTTTAATGTTGATGTACAAGGAAATAATGAACAAAAGAGTTTTTTTAAGGTTTTGATGGAAAAAAGTTTTAAGAGGAAGGATAAATGGAATAAAAGGTTTTGAAAGTGTTTTTGTGGTGATTTTAAGGCTAAAGGAAGGTTAAGGGTAAAAGGTAATGGAACAATGTATTTGGGAGTGTTTTAGGGCTAAAGGTTCTTTAAGGTTTTTGGAGATTGCTGAAAAATTATTAATTGCTAGCTGAGCCAGCTTTAACCTCTTTTTAAATTCAAAGTTCAGCCAATGCCTTTTGGAGAAAAGGCAAAGGTATTTTTGATCTTTCTTTTATGTACTAGGGGACAACTCTAAGTATTATGCTCAGTTACCATTACTTCCATTAGTTCTGTCATGCAAAGTAATGGTGCAAAAAGGCTGTAGTAACAACTTGCAACTAGAGAAAAACCAAATATTCCCTATGAAAAACTTTATATTTCATAAAAATATCCTTTGCCATTAGCTATTTGGGCTTTAAAAGTTTGTTTAAGTCTAATCATGAGCCTATAGTTGAGGCTTGGCATGAATTATGATGATTTTTGGCGCAAGAAATATGTTCAAATTGGATTTTCAAAGGTTGAAAAATGGCTTGAGCTGGGCAAAAATACCTTGGTTTTTCGATACACAAGGTAACTTTTGCCCATAAGTATCGATACAATGAAGTATGTATCGGTACCAAGAGCTAAAAATTGTTTTCAATCTTGTGACTTAGAGCCCTGCATTGATACTTTATGGATTTATATCGATACTCTTGCTTGTATATCAATACATTTTGCCAAAAATCACAACTTTAGCTACTACTAAGGCTTGTACCGATACACACATGCTAAGTATTGATACTATACCTTATGAATCATACCAAACCCTCTTGTATCGATACTACATATGAAATTTTGAATTTTTGGCAATGTGCAAGCTTCGTATCAATACTTATGCACCTGTGACTTGCACGTAGCTTGGGCTTTTTGAATACCTCACATTGGTCACAAACAATAGGAAACTGACCCATGCTTATCTGAATGACTTCGGTGACACCTCAAATAATGACCTTTGATACCTTATTTGTATATTTTTTTTAATACAACCCATGGGCATTTCAGATCTTTCCAAGAAAAAATTTAGTGTTATTTAAAAATTGGTAGTTATTTACAATAAAGTTTTTCTTTAGATAACTACATAAGCAAAATGACATCAATAAGAAATTATTATGACATGCAATAAATTTTAATGCATACCTCTTTGATGTTATTATTAGAGTTCTAAATCATTAGCGTTAGAGTAGCCACAGTGTCTTAAATTGATTGATTTAGATAAAATAGTAGTTATTTAGAATAAAGTTTTTCTTTAATTACCTACATAAGGAAAATGACATCCATAATGATTTATACCATGAAATTAGTTATTTGGCCTTATAAGGAAATAATTGATTTTGTAAAATGGTTAAAAGATAAAATGAATAACATCAAAGTTAAATTTTACTTGGCCACAACTATATATTATTCAATTTTGGTGTTTTAAAGTTATTGTTTTATCATTAAAACTATATATAAATTCATACGCATGATACACCCCTACTCATAGGGATGTTTAAATTTACATTTGAACATTAAATGATTTATTTTATTAAAGTATAAGTTTCTTGTATTTTATAGCAAATTCTACTATTGTGATTAATTAGGTTGCTAAAGTAAATGCTATCTGCTGATAGAGTAAATTAGGTTATTTTTAAGTGTAAGGAACTTGACTTACTGTTGCAGGTGGACAATTTGTCATCAACGAATTAAATGCATAAAAAAGAAAAAAAATAGATTTGGATGTGTAGTGGGAGAAATCTAACAACTGAAGTATGATGTATATCAAATCCTATATCAATAAATCAATTTAGGATCCATCCTAAATTGTGACGATCAAGGATTAGTTGAAGGCCATTAAAGATCATTTTATAAAAATGTGAGAAGGTTATGGCTACAACCTAGATAAAAAAGCTTTTAAGAATAAAGTACAACAATTCTGAAAGTGTGTGTAAGCATAATACAATATTTGAGAGACATTGTTGCTTGATGTAAGTCTTCATAATTGAGTTTTGAGTCATTTTTTATCATGTTCCAGTTTTTCCTATTAAGTATGGATCATTCAACATACAGATAAACAAAATGGTCTACCACTAAACTCTAACTATATTTGTTCAAGAAGGAAAAAAGACTAAAGAATGAGAAACTAATTACAGTTACCTATTGACTCAAGAAAAAAAGGTGATAATTATGGCAAATGTGTTATAAAGGTGAAAAAAAGAAAAAAATCACATCAAAATTTTCATTTTTATAGTAACTTAGATACATAAGGAAAAATTGCCTAAATTATAATAAGAGGCTTGAAAATAAAAGTAAACTCATTTTTGTATGAATCGTTTTTAGTGATATTCCTCATAATACATGGTAGTTGGACTTAGGTTCAATGAATTATAATTCTATAACCATATAAAGTTTCATAGAGCCAAGGAAACCTAAAGAAAGCGAAAGAAACATATACTTTGAAAATTAACAAGGACTTCAAAGATTATTTTTGAAATCAAAATTTATTTTAAACCTTGGAGAAATTTTTATATTTTAAGAAATTTCATTTCATTCATAAATTAGGAAAAATGAGTTTTAAATTTATTTTTTAAATTTTACTATTAAAATTTTAAAAGAAATTTTTTTCTATTGGATTTAACCATAATTAAAAGACTAAAGAATGGGAAACTAGTTACAGTTTACTTATTGACCTGAGGAAAAAAGGTGAAAAGATAGTAGATATGTTGTAAAGGTGAAAAAGGAAAAATGTCAATTAAAAAAATAGCATAAAATCTTTCATTTTTGTAGTAACTTAGACATATAAGGAAAAATTGCCTAAACTACAATAACAGGCTCGAAATTAAAAGTAAACTCATTTTTATATGAATCTCTTTTGGTTATATGTTTTATAATACATGGTGGTTGGACTTAGGTTCAATAAATTATATTTCTATTACCATGAAAGGTTTCATAAAGCTTAGGAAACCTAAAGAAAGTGAAAAAAAAACATCTACTCCAAAAATTAGCAAGGACTTTTAGAGTTATTTTTTAAATTAGAATTTATTTTAAACCTTAAAGAAATTTTTATTTTTTAAGAAATTTCATTTCATTCCTAAATTAGGAAAAATGAATTTTCAATTTTTATTTTAAATTCTACTGTTGTATATTTCCATTATTAAACTGGATCTGATCATTTTGAGACTAGTTCATTAACTCTTTATTTGATTTATGGACGTAAAACATGTGATATATATATATATATACATATGTAAACTCATTAAAATTGTGTTGCATTTCCATAGAAAAATTTAGAAGAAGTGATCAATGATGGAGTTCTTGAAACTCTTGAGTTTGACACTTATTTTAATTGTATTGAGGAAAAGACAGACTAACAAGCCCACAAAAGGAGCTAAAAAAAGTGTTGTAATATTTGTAGATGATATATATTCCTTTAATTTATTGATTGATGCATTAAAGTTGCTATTTATGTATTAGATAAAGTTTAACTAAAATAGTTCTTAAAAACTTTCTTTGAATAATGGAATAGTTAGAATCCAGCTTAAGACATTTACAAACTTGGTTTGTCCATTCAAAGTAAATGTTTATAACCTAAATATAAGGAAACTGGATTCAATAATAGCTAGTAGTTATATGTATGCAATTAACTTAAAGGGATATAGGTTTTGAAATGTCCCACAAATTCACCTAGAATTGTTAAAGTTAGAAATACTAAGTTTCTTGTGATCATGAGTTTAATGGAAGTGACTTTACTTGTAAGGTTGATATTGAGGAATAAATGAATTTAGATTGATCTCTTGCAAAAGATTTAGTTGTTTCTCAATATAAACCTATAGAATTGATTAGATAACAATCAAATCAAGAACAATGTTTACAAAAGAACATTCATCTCATTGACAATGCTATTAAAAGTGTACAAAATGTATGAGAGATAGTAGAATTAAGAGATCCAATAGGTAAGAACTAGCTATTTTTATGACTTAGTTATATACCTATAAATGTTTAATTTTAATATTGATCTTAATATGATCCCATTTTCATAACCCATGAATATTAAAAATTCCATACTTTGGCTTAAAGGCTATGATAAAAGAAATAGAGTAAATGGTTAATGCTCCAGTCTAGGAACTCATTGAATTATCATTTAGTAATTTTGATCAATATAAGGTTGGATTTCTAGCCGAAGGTTTCACTCAAAAGAAAGCATTGACTATGACAAAGTTTTCTCTTCAGTTTTAAGAAAGTATCATTTAGAATTATGATAGCTTTTGTAGCTCATTTTGATTAAGAGTTATATTAAATGAATGTGAAAATAAGTTATTTAAATGGGGATCTTGAGAAAAAATATACATTATTTAATTTGAAGTTTCTTTGAAAGATCAATATATATACTAAAATAAGCATCCCACTAATGGTTTATAAAGTTTCATAATATTGTGGCATGATTTTGTTTACTAAAGATGTTGATGATCATTATAGATACCTTAAAGTTAGTGAAAGTAAGTTCACAATTTTAGTTCTACATATTAATGATATTCTCCATGTAAACAATGATTTGGCTTTGTTTGATGAAACAGAAGATTTATTTTCTCAAAACTTTGATATGAAGGACTTAGTAAAGCCTAATATGTCATAGGTATAAAGATTCATAGAGATAGGTCTGAAAAGATAGTAACTTTTACATCAAGAGAGTTTTGAAAAGATTTAGGATGCAAATCTATTCACCTATACTGTATTTTGTGAAAAGAGATAAATTTAGTTTTAATCAATATCTCTAAATGATTTTGAAAATAAAAATATGAAAGTATTCCATGTGCATCTAATATTGGTAATTTTATGTATGATTAGGTTTATACAAAACTTGACATAAGGTTTGTTGTTAAAAATGCTTAGCAGATATTAAGGTAATTCTAGACTTGATCATTTGAAAAGTTGTCAAAGGAATTATGTTATAAATTAAAATCATAGGTAATAAAGTTAAGATATTTTATCTCTAGTTTGAGAGTCACCAACAAGGCCATTAAAGATCTATTAATCAACTCATATGCAATAGGCTTTTTTAAGAATGATAAAAGCGGGAGTCGTATCAAGTTGATAGATATAGGTATCTTGCTATTAAAGCCTATACAAAGAAGAAAGAAGTGGATATCTAACACATTAGTACAGATTTAATAATAGTAAATACCATGACTAAAGCATTGATAACAAAATAGTTTAAAATTTATGCAGATTATATAAGGCTAATTAAATTCTACCAGGACGTATCTTATCTTCTTTGATTTTGTTGTTTTCACACTCTTAGAGTTTATGGACATGTTTTAGTTTATGAACATAAAGTTTACATGTTGATTGGACCTTGATTGATTTTAGAAAATGATTCATAAAGTGCTCTTTTCTAGAGATCATTCATTTTAATACATTGAAGGAAATATTCGGATTAGAATACTACTCCATAATTCATGTTATGTGAATCTTTAATTGAGTAAGAATTCGACTAGAGTAATTTATAGCTGTATTAAACTTTGGTTTTAAAACTATCTCCTATTCAAGATCTTGATTTATCATGTGGGATAAATGCAAGAATGTTGGACTTTATGTAACCTACATATAATTAAGTATGCTAAGATAATTATTTAAATAAAAGGTGATATTGTTTATATAAATCATATTCGAGATAAAACTCTAGTGATAAAAGTTTAAAGTTAATTAAACTCTAATTTAGTTTTTAATTAGAATACAAATTTTTTGATGGTAGCATATAATTGTAATTAGTTATCTAGTATAAGTTTCTAATCTAGTCTATATAAATTGCTTATATACCATTATAAGATAATTATCAGAAATAAAAAAAATAAACTAGAAGACATATACTAAGACATTTATTCATATACTTTAAGGAAGATCATATTCTTGATTAACAATAATTAAGGGTACGTTCCTTAAATTAATTCTTACAAGCATACAATTTGCAGTCAGCTGCTGATCTCTTGCAATGGCGTAATCAAAATTACATAACAAATGGATGCAATCAAGTTGCGATCTATCCACTCGACGAATTACTTTAACTTGATCGGATTAAAAAACACTTAATCATAAATTTTGCTTTTTATTTAAATATTTTAAATCTAAATTGATAATCTTTAATATGCATAAAATGAACGGATTTTGAAAAAATTTTTATTGACGAAAACTTATATTTTTATTAATTATATTTTAAAATTTTATTTTAAATATTTTATATTAAATAATAAATCTTAATAAGATTTATTTAATTTATAATTAAAAATTTTAACTCTGTTAAAAGCTCTCATTGAATGAATTAATTTGATTAACAAATTTTTTTTAATTAATGAAAACAAACATTTTTATTCATTATATTTTTAAATATTTATATGAGATAAATATGTTTTATTCAATTTACATTTCTAGTAACATCAAAAGATTTTTTATTTTTATAGTTAAAGTTGTCAGGATTTGATCTTGATTATTAGAATTAAAAGTCCAATATTTTGTTAGAATATCGCATGACTGTTGGTTAAGAAAAAGCTTTGATAAATGTCTAAATGTACCAAATTCAGATGCCTAACTTCCAGTTTTGTGGCTCAAGTTTGACGAATGATCTAGGAAACTGAGGGTGCAGCTAATTCCTAGTGACCATATGGCTGTTGGTTCCAACAAAAAAGCTTTGATAAATATCTCAATGTACTAATTTTGGATG
Source organism: Adansonia rubrostipa (assembly GCA_038381775.1). Classification (NCBI taxonomy): domain Eukaryota; kingdom Viridiplantae; phylum Streptophyta; class Magnoliopsida; order Malvales; family Malvaceae; genus Adansonia; species Adansonia rubrostipa. The sequence goes on from JBBYHM010074903.1 coordinate 13,417, forward strand.
ACTAAATTTCAGTGTTATGGCTTCAAATTTAAAGGTGGATCCAGGAAACGAGATTGCAATCAATTTCCAGTGGGGGCACTTCAATTCAGGATCCCCATCTACACTTTCGGCCTCTGAATATGACGTTGGTGTCGTTTGTTTGTGCAAAATGAGATGCACCTTATTGAATGAAAAATTGGGCCAAGTCCCGAGAACCAAGTTCTACTCGATTAGAAAGGTAGAAGAACTTAAATGCTTAGGGGGTTTCTCAACATTAATTTCACTAATCTGTTAAACGTTTGATTGCATCAGTATCACGCAGTAACTTTAGGTTTCCAATGTGATGGACTTGGTGTTAAGCAAAATGAATATAATGTTGGATTATATATTCATTAACATGTTAAATTAATATTTATGAATAAATTTATTTAATTTAAGTGAACTAAAATTGATCACATTTAATTTTAAATAAATTAAGTTTGAATATTATTTTAAAAATATTTAAAGACGACGAACTAAAGGGACAGCTGATGGAGGCGTTAGCTATTGCCAAAACAATGTTGTTGAAGCCACAGGTGATTGAGACGTATGCAGCAAGCAACATATGTAATGAGGTAGAGTTTGATAAGCACTTGGGCTTCTCTAAGGAGATGCATTGGGATTTGGGATCACAAAACAGCTGCAAATGTAAGGAGAAAATCGACCAGATAAGTGTAATCTAATAGGAGAGACATAGATGAGTTTGGCAGGTTTTGAAGAGATGGTTTTGCACATAAAAGGGGAGGAACTCTAATGATGTAGCTCACAAACAATTAATATTTTTGAAAAAACAGCCACCATCACTTACCCATCCCAACAAATGAGCTATAGATGAATGGTTACCAGATAATATTAATGGTTTTTTTTTTTAATATGTAAAGATTGCCCGAAGAGAGGGGGAGAGAGAGAGAGAGAGAGAGAGAGAGAATTTGCAAGAACAAGAATGCTCTTGTCAATTCCATATAAAATTAGTGATAAAAGGAGTAACTATAAAACTAGGCTTTTTTATTAAAATAATAAAAACATTTTTTTATTTACAGTTTTTAGCCATTTCAGAATTATTTACCGAAATAGGCCAATTTTAAAAAGCTATTGAGAAATCGACATTTTAAACGCCAATTTCTCAACATGAAAAAAAAATGTATAATTTAGTTGGGAAATCGCCTAATCAAATGATGATTTCTCAACTAGATAATGGCGATTTCCCAACATTTAGTTGAGAAATCATCATTTAATTAGGTGATTTCTCAATTTCTTATAAAAAATCGACAAATAAAATGCTGATTTTTCACCAATTGCAAAATCAATGCATAATCGTCAAATAAAATGATGATTTTTTAACGTAATTGCAAGACAATTAACAATTGGAGCATTAGTTGGGAAATTGTTATATCATATGGCGATTTCCCAAGATATAGGTAGGAAATCATCATGTGATTTGGTGATTTCTTACCTATGTTGGGAAACCGCCATTTCATATGTCAATTTCCCAACATATGCATTTTTTTGTTTTTTCTTAAATTATCAGGGTCACACATACCCGTGACTCTAAGGCTTTTATAGCCTTTGCAGAGGGATATGACCTCTGTCACATCTCTTTAATGTCACAGGTATTTTTACCCATGACCTTTCCATCAAATGCATTAGGTAGCATTTGATAGAGGGTCTTTTGATTTTATTTTATAAAACAAAGAGAAATTTTCTACAAAGAGAATAGAATCAAGTTAAGGTGTTATTGAAAGCTAAGTAATCGAGTTAAAGCTTTTTTACAGGTATGATTTAATTTTATTCGTAAAAGTAATTTTTGATATGATTATATAATTTTTTTGTAATTATGTTTTATTTTCTTTTGTAAAAGTTCATTCATCTTAACTATAATTAATTATACATAATATTTATTTTAATTTTTATATTTGATTTTTTAGATAATTCATCTTAAATCATACAATTTAGTTTGATTGTATTAGTATTTTTGGTTGAAATATTAGGGTTTCATCAATTTTTATTATTAAATATAAATTATTTAGTAATGGTTGAAGTGATTTTTATTGTCATCAAGTTAATTTTTTGTTCACTTGATGATTGCAAGAAAGAAGTTAAATTAACTTCAAAGCGTTTAAATATTTCAAAGGTATGAGAATTTTTTTTGTAAACATTTAGTTTAATTTTTGTTTTAAGGTGAGGTAATGATGAATTTAAATGAAAATTTTTGTTGTAGAAAAAATTTTGATTAATTCAATGGTGTCATCATCATCATTATTGAGATTGCAAGAGTATCATATATCATCAAAGGTATTATCTGAGGTACTAAAATTTTATTACTGATATATTTAAAACAATATAAATTATAAATTTTACAAGTAATAAATTAATGACATTTTGAATAGGATAATCAGTTGGAAATACAATCACAGAAAGTATCTTTTGAACCACCAAATCCATTAATTGAAGACTATTTAAGAAAAGCCAGATTGTACCATGCAGCCCTAGTTAACTGATGTAAATATGAGGCAAGACTAATACGTGCATTGGTTGAATGATGGAGGCCTGGCACATATACATTTCATTTTTCATACGGTGAATGCACAATCACTCTAGAGGATGTTGCACTTCAACTGGGTCTACCAATTGATGGCAAGGAAGTAACAGGGGGAAGCCTGTTACATTGAGAGGCTTTATTTGAAGACTTGTTAGGTATGATCCCTCCCAAAAACTTTATTCAAGGCTGAACTATCAAAATGACTTGGTTGATAGAAATGTTCTGTTATATCCCTGAGCATGCAACTGAATGACAACTAGAATCTGCTACTCGAGCATATATTTTATGCATCATTCGTGGAATGTTAATGCTCAATAAATCTAGAAATCGGGTACCTTTAATGTATCTTCCACTTTTAGCAAATTTAAATGAAGTAAGGAAATATAGTTGGGGTTTCGCATGTTTAGGTTTCTTGTATAGCGAACTCTACCGTGCAACAATTGGAGTGACACATGACATAGGTGGCTATTTAATGATACTGCAGTCATGGGCATAGTACCAGCTTCCATTTCTTGCACCGATGGTTAGAGAAAATTATATATATCCCCTTGTATTAAGGTAATAAATATAAGTATTGAATTTAATCTTGGAAAACTTGCATTTGCATGCGAGTAATTCATATTTTATATGTATTTGAGTAGATAGTGCGGTCCAAAGCAATTTAGTAATACAAATACGGATGTAGAAAGCATTAGAGTATGACTGGATCGCATGGGACATAATAAGGTAAATTTTGTAATAGTTTACCTTAAGTACATGCATTTTTAAGCTAACTTATGGCATATGATCAGTAGTAACTTTTTTCTATTTTTTCATAATTTCTATGGAGGCCATATATTGTAGATGAAATTGTGGAATGCCTTCCATCAAAAGCCTTCCAAAATAGCCATATTTGGAGAGCAAACATAGCATTAATATGTCTTTAGATTATGGAACGGCACCAAACAGATAGGGTCTTATGCCAGTTTGGGATGCAATGAGCAATCCCCTAACCACCTGTGAACCTTGACGAAGTTCATAGAGTTGATATGCACAATAATCATGTAGAAAACTAGGGTAAAAGGCATTTAAACTGGATTCGATTTTGGAGAAAACATTCTAGAAGAATTGTATAGGGTCCTAAAATTATGTATAATAATTTCTCACCATCAAATGAAAATGGTTTTATACTTAAGGTTGACCATTTTAATTTCCTATCGTTGGGACTTCAAGATATGAGGAATAGGTCACATGATCAATAAACTTTAAATCTAGACCCTTATATGGAGCTTCACAAGCATACTCAGTGGCATGGAATTAGTCAGAGGATGAATCAACCTATTTCAGTGGAGGTTGATGATACCAATGCACCTATGATGTCTTTCAGTCATCCTGAACCAGAGCGTGATCTTAGGGTACATCCAGTCGCAGATATTCATTCAGTCATGGTAGGGATGATGATGATAGGTGCTATTGGCCAAAGCCACCCACCAGTAGGTTATATGCCAACCTTTTGACTTTTATGTCAGCTGTAGCATATATGTCTCGCGTATATTAGTTTGGAAACCCTATGAAGAGCAGTTCCCTCACTATTTTTGACCCACTATATACTGCTTCCTCTAGTAGTGGGTTAGGGTTTTTTGATATGGGGGACAAATAGGGTTATAAGTGAACATAGGGATTCTATGCCAACTCAGGAAGAAACCACCAAAGAAGAAGCACCAATGGTGGAAGTAAGAGCCCAAAGACATCAAACTAGAGGCGTACGTGGAAATAAAGATGAAAATGTTGAACGAAGAGTATTGCCACCATGTAATACGAGAGCCCCACATTATTATTGTACACCACACGATAAGCCCCCATCAATAGAGATAAACTTATATAAGACACTTGTATTATACAGTTATATAGTTATATAGTTTTATAGTTATGTTATATAGTTATGCAGTTATACAATATTATACAATGCTGTAAATGTTATGCATTTGTATTGTAAAATTTTTTTATGTTTCTTATGTTGGAAGATAATTAATAATTATTATTTTATTATGCTATACATTTGTATTATAAAATCTGATTGCATCCATCAGTCTTATCAATTTATTTCATATAAAAAAAATCTAATTACCTTATTTTATTTCCAAAAATAAATCTAATTTTCATACATTAGTCATGTCCTTTCAAATGTAAATAAAACCTAAACCCTACAAACTTGTCATAAATACAAAATTGTCAAATGATTTGATGATTTCTGAACGCAATAAAAAAAACCAAAAAAATGCTCAATCTTGGGAAATCGCCATATCATATGGCGATTTCCCAATTAATGCTTTAATTGTCTTGCAATTACGTTGAGAAATCATTATTTTATTTCACGATTATGGACCGATTTTGCAGTTGGCGAGAAATCAACATTTTATTTATCGATTTCTTATAAGAAAATAAGAAATTGCCTAATCAAAAAGTATTTTGAGGAGGTCAAGGAGGCCTATGGATCATATCAAAGTTAAATGCAAAGATGTAGCATCAGAGGACGTAGTTCAAGGTGTTCGGGGACAAAATATATGAGAAAATTCATAATTTTTCTTAAATGTATCGATACATGATTCTTATGTATCGATTCAATGCTCCAACGTGCCAAAATTTTGAAATGTTTCCATTTGTACTGATATAACATGTAAATGTATCAATACATGAGCTTCTGTATTGATACAAAAGCTCATGTATCGATATTAGGTCATGCCAAGACCATAACATGCATTCTGTAAAGAAGTGTATCAATACATGTCAACATGTATTGATACAATGATTCATAGTATCGATACAATGATCATTGTATAGATACACTCAAGGTTTTTGGACCAAATGTATCTATACATTCTGCAATGTATCGATACATACAAGCCATTTTTCATGGCTCAGGCATTTTTAACTCATCCATCATTGATCCAAAACTCGATTTTAATTCGTTTCTTTGTATCAAGAAAGATCAAAACCCATATCAAATTATGAATTTGGACTTTTGAATTAATCAAAACATTTTTTTGAAGTCTAAATTAGATTAAAGGGGTCAATGTCACATGCTCACCCTACTCCTCCCCAGTTGTTAATCAATATCACCATTAGCCACCCTATTTGCTAGAAAATCATTTCAGCATTTAAACCAACAACTCTATACCCATCACATTGGTAGCAAGTTGCTCCCTACAGGCACTCTATAGCCACCATGCTGACATCACTTTGTCCTCCCTGAGAAATGGCCAAAAACATCTCTAATTCGGCTCCAAAATACTAGTATAGATAGACTACTTATATCTCAGCTAAAAGGGGTTAGATTCCATCTCATTTTCAACTTCCAAAACACATTCCTACACCAAGAAAACTAGAATCCCGTAGCTCTTCACCCACCACCCAAAAACAGCCCTAAAACACTTATTCCTAACCATTACACATTGTAAAAATCACCCTTATACATACCAAAACCAAAACCTCATTATTTTTCTCTTTTTCTTGCTTATTAATAGCAAGGAAAAGAGGGAAATTCAAGCCATCTCTACTACTTCAATTATTTGGCCAAAAAGTGAAGTTTTATTGGTATAACTTCTCACTTTATCACTTTTATTTTTTGTTTTCAGCACCTTCATCATTTTAGTGAGCTCTCCATGTTTCCATCACCTTCTTAGGATTATTATGCATTTTTGTGGCTTTTGGTTATGGTAGTTTAAGATTTGGATGCCTTAATGCCCCTTTGATGTGTAAAATGGCTCATTTCATCCTTATTAGTTTGATATCTCTTACTCATGCAGTTTATGCCATATCCCTACATCTTGTTATCCTTAATCCATGTATGAATCATTAGCTTAACATAGTTAAAGCACATTTACACATTAACTTGCATGAATCATTGCCATTTTTAGCATCCATAACATTTTCTTGTTACAATGCATAACACTTTCTTTGTCTAAACCATTGGTAAAGTTAGCATCCCCATTCATGATATGTGCCATCCCCTTGTATGTTTGTTGTCTTCTCCTTGTCAAAATGCATGTTTGATGGCTGTCAAAAACTGATTTTCAAAACCCCCTAAGCCAAGCATCTTAACCTCAACCAATGAGGATTAGCATGGACTTAGCATTTTCTTTAAGGTTAGCAAAATATCTTAGGGAAAATTAACTTTTCCAGATCTGGAATCTTGGTTAAACAAGCTCCAATCTTCTGATTTTGAAACGAAAATGGTCTTACAATTATTCTCTAAATGTTTGTGCCTTTTTTCGAGTCAAAACCATGAGTGTTATGATCAACAGGCTATTTCATTATCCCAAACTACTCTGAGGCTGTGCAAATGAGTTCATGATGCTCATGCCACTCTTTCCCTTCACTCATAGATTTTTTATCATCAATGACTCGAGTTTGGACCGATAGACATAAAAAAAATGAGAGATATCCCATGCTTTGTTTTATCCCCTGCTGGTAGCACAACTGTTGCAAATTGAAAAATTACTTTCAAATCCTAAATGATTTTTCATGAATTTTTTTATATTTTTCACTCAAAGCATGTCAAATTATCTTTAAAATAATATCTTATTCACCCCGGATCATTCTGGATGAGAGAGTTATGATTTTTCAAATCTAAACTATCTAGAACCTCTGGAATTCAAACATGTCTTCTGGTTGGGCCATTCAGGCCCACTAAATGATTTTTTCAAATTTTTGAAACATTTTTCCTAAAAGACTCATGAAATTCCCTTTTCAAAAAGGAATCGTTTGTAATTTTCCAATACCAAATGAGTCCAAAATGATTTTTCAAATTAATCCAAATTGGAAAATTTATTCCCCCAAAAAGTGACTATTTTGGGATATTGCAAATATTTTTAGATTGACCCTCGTCGAGTTAGCTTTCTAGCGGTATCTTGTCCACCCTCTAAATCCTTCAAACCAATTTAGAATAAATTCAAGAAGTGAGATAGCGCGATGCTATCCCCTGTTTTTTATTATGGTCAAAATTGAGTTGTTTTTTCGAATTTTATCGCGAGACATTTGAATGTCCCTGTATCATCCCGATCAAACTCGAGAACATGCTTTGACATCCCAGAGGCTTATATTAAGGCACGAACACATTTTACATCTTTACCATCCTCATTCAAAATAATTTTTTTTGCCAAAAGTCATCAAAATGCTCATTTGTCTTCTAAATCGTGAAGTTTTGTCAACTTAAATTTTTTTCCAATTTGATTCTTTAAAGAGTGTCAGATATGTCACTTTTGGGGTACTTCAACCCCACTTTCCAAAATTGTCAGAATTTAGAAATCATCCTTTATCAAAATTATTTGTCATCCACGAGGATACTCCAACCCCATCTTTCCGAGGGGATACTCTAACCCTGTCTTTCAACTTCAATTAAATTTTTCTCCTTCCTGGACTTTTATGAATATATCAAACAAACTTCCTTTAATCAAGAAACCCAGATGCATCTCAAAAATTGTTGATTTGGTTATTCCCAGATAATCGATGCTAATTGTGAGATAAATTCTAATAGTCCATCCCTTTTCTTTATCATTGCACTAAATGATCCAATTATGTTACTTCATTTATTGCCTTACTAATATGATTTATTTATGATGATTATTTGCATTAATGTTTTCCAATCATTTCAAGTAAAAATAAAGGTAATATTCCACGTGTGTATCTCTCCAGTGCCTTAAGTGGAATATTTATTTTTTAAAGTAAAATCCAGAGGTCATTTTTATTGAAAATCTCTATATTCCCCATCTCTCGGGAGCGTATATGAGATTAAATCTTCTTCATCAAAACTTAGATTTGTATTTTTATAAGATTCATGCATTAAAAGGGGTTATATCGAAATAATGATGAGTTAAGATCAAAAAAATCAAAATCGAGATAAGATATAGCTATAAGGTACCGATTTCGGGCATTATGAAAAGGTTCGTACCTCATCGTGCATAACCAACTCCCGAATCTAAACAATGTATCTTTGTATGACGTAGACCATGAGATTAATGATTTAAGTTTCGTAACTAAAAACATAGGTTTTAATAGGCACCCGGTCATGCCTAGCCCAAAATGATCGATGGTGACTCTAAGTGTTGGCCATTTTGTAATGGTCATTCGAGACTAATAAGATGAGCGATCATCGTATGGTCCCCCTCACTATGTCATAAGTTGAGAATCTATACATTCTCGTTCTCATCACGTCGTGAAGGAAAAATCTCGATTAAGAAGACATTCCAAGTCAAAAAAATATTTTAAGTCATACGCACTTATAGATCTGCGAGGATCCACCCCGGGGTACATTGCGACAATAGGCTAAAACAAGCTTCATGGAGTTAGAATATCATACTCAATGAAGCAATTAAGCAATTTGACTTCAAAAAGAATCCTGATAATCCATGTATTTGCAAAAACATAAATAGTAAGATATTATTTTCTTAATGTTATATGTTGATAACATATTGATTATAGGAAACAACATACCAATGCTGTAGGCCATTGAGGTCCAGTTGTCCAAATAATTCTCCTTGAAGGATTTGGAGAAATAGCATTCATTTTGGGAATTAAGATCTATGAAGATAGACTGAAACTACTACTTAGCTTCTCTCAATTAGATCTAGCAATATTTGACATGATTACATAAATATTACTTACATAAGGCCAAAAAAACACTACACAACATAATTACATTCTCAAAATCTATATAATACGAATTACAAATGTATCAAAATTAATAAAAATTTAAAAAACCTTAAGCATAATTATGATATGACAAAATATATGAATATGACACTAATACATGAATTCTAGATCTACTCCCAATCCACTTACATAGGCAACGTGCTAAAGAGATTTAGTATGGAAAATTTTAAGAGAAGAAACCTGCCTATGGTTCACGGCATGCATTACTCAAAGTAGATGCATCCTAAAACATCAAAAAAAGGACACGCATGTGTAAGATTCCATATGCCTTAATAGTTGGATCCATTCTGTATTTCCATTTTATGTACAAGACAAGATGTATTATATGCTCTAAGTATCACAAATAGATGCCAAAACAATCTTAGTAATAGTCATTAGATTGCTGTGAAGAATATCCAAAAATACTTATGAAAGACTATAGTTTTTTTTTATTTTTTAAGGGGCTAAACTCTTTGTTAGGGTTAATATGGATGCTAGCTACTAATCTGATTGGAATGATAGTAAATCAGAAAGTGACTTTGTATTTACTTTTAATGGTGCTACAATTAGTTAGAAAGGTTCCAAACAGGCTATAAAGTAGACTAAAAATGTAAAGCCAAATATATCTCCATGTGTAAGGCTATGGAGGAGGCAATTTGGATAAAAGAGTTCATCACTAAACTTGGTATGGTTTCGAGCATTGTTGATCCGATGTCACTTTATTATGATAACAATAGAGCCATAATACATTCTAAGGAACCAAATACTTATCACAAATGCAAACATGTGTTTCAATGATATCACATCACCAAAGACATTATTGAGAGATGTGATGTTAATATGGAATGAGTACTCACTGAGGAGAACTAAGCTAATCCTTTCATTAAAGTTATATCTTAACAAAACATGATCACCATATGAAAGGCATAAAACTTGGAGATATAGACGATTGGCTTTAGTACTAGTTGGAGATTGTTAATATAACACTACAAGACAATTGTTTTAGCTTGTAAGGCAATAGCATTTAGTGATTTCATGTAAATAGACATTACTTTTAATTAATGTTAGTAAGGTATTTCTTTATCTATAAGATATTATTTAATAATTGTTATAAATATCTTATTAAGATAAAGCTAATGAAACATATTGGCTTTGTAAAGAAACTGTAATGAGTTACAATTATGGGATTCTTATGCATTAAAGCTATGCTTTTAAAATATTTTTGGTCATCATATTGTCAAGAAAGGGCATCGGTAATGCATTGAGACTAGTATATCTTAAGCCTCCATGCATTTGATGCATGTAACTGATCTTATAAGTTAAAGTATTAAGATACTTTAAGATAGCATGTGGATGCTTATTAAGTAGAATAAGTTCACCGAACATGACTAGCTATAAGAGTTCCATTTGGTATTTTACTCAAGTGTCTATGGAGATATATTTATGTGTTAGTAATGTAAGTGATCCTTAGACTTATGACACCAGGTCATCTTGTATGTGGAGTCTTATACTTAGAGATTATCATAAACGGGTCCATAATAGGTGGATTCTTATAGTAGGATGATTTTGGGTATGACATGAAGCATATTAAAGATGGATAAGTGGTTTGGAGAGGATTCATCACCCTAAGTGGTTTAAAGGGACATATCACACACGTACTTGGCCTATGTTAACTTAAAGGCCTTGGCAATACTAATTATGGAATTAACATATACAAGTTGCAAACTTATAACGAAAGGGTTAAGAGTAGACACTGAACAATTCCATTGATATTTCTAGGATATATGATTAAAGGATTGAATTACGCTGAGATACTGTACACTAATAGGCTTGTCAAAACTACTACATGTTGGGTGGCCATGATGCATTGCTAGATGCCAATATTGGTCTATAAGTATAAATATTCTTAATTAGGCAATTTATACTTAGTACCAATATGATAAGAGCCTAGTCTGTCATGCACATCAAAATGATTAGTAGAGATTAAAATAAGACTAGGCTTATTTACCTAATAAAATTTAAAGTTACTTAGGCCCAATTTGAATGGTTTATTTGGGCGAAGAACTAGAGTGTAAATTGACCAAAAGTTAGAAATCACTAAACCTATGTATTTAAGCTTATGTTTTTTGTCCCTTATTGTAATAATATGCTTGGATTTGAAGCACTTTGACCTCCTAAAAATAAGTTATTACATTATTTCACTATTTCCCTAAGAGAGATTACCTCCTCCACCTTTTTAAGAAAAATAATTTTTTTAGTATTGATTATAGAATCAAGTGAGAACAAAGGCAAATGAAAGATGTTAAAATCTCGACAAATAAAGTATTTTAATTTTAAAGTTTTTTAAATCATCTATATAGATAACCATTAAAGGATAGACACTCAGAAAGTTTTGATTTATGACAATCGGGTTCAGTGTACAAGTTTTTATGGTCATGGAATTATTCAAGACATCTTTTGGCTAAGGTATGAGAATTCTTTAATAATTATTTAAGTTCTTGATTTGGAAGATTGATCAAAAACCATGCAAGATAATCTAATTGGCTAGATCTACATAGATAATGTGAATGATTACTTCCACTTCCCAACTTTATTTGTTGGTTTGTTTTTGATGTCTAAGGTTTATGCATGCTAATTCTGTCATCTATCTTTTGCACCAATCTTTGCTTATTGCAATCTATTTATTGTTCATTTTAGCTAAAGATCTTTCTATTTGCATTAAGGCATTTTTTTTATTGGACCCAACTTTATGCTATGGTTTCTAAGACAATAAGCTATTGCAGAAAATGAACAACATAGATTATGGGGGTAGGCAAGAATAAAGACTAACATATATTAGCTTATATCTAGAATGCTTGAATTAAAAGTTAATGATTGTTTCAATGCTGTTGAGAGACATTTACTTAAAGAAATATAGGTAATGTTGCCTTTTTTCAGGATTATATAGACGTTTCTGATTGATTTTGACTTTGTATATTATATAGAGAAACATTTTCTTTGGGAAGTTTAATCATTCTATGAGACCAGTTAGTTTCGACACATGCTTATAGATCTGATATTGTCCAGTAAATATACTTTCCTCTTCTTCTTTTGTCAATTCTTCTCTACATTAAACTTGTTAGTTCCCCTTCCCTCTCTCTTTCTTTCTAAGTTTATAATTGTTTTACCTTTGTATGTGTAGTGCCAAAACATACTAACCTAAAAAATCATAAAATTAGGAGTCTCATTGATTAAGAAATTCTACAACTAGAAGCCATAAAACCCTTGAACTCAAATATTAAGCTTTATCTTTTATTTTTAATATATTTATTGCTGAAATACAAAAGTTATAAAATCTAAAGAAAATAGCTATTATTATGTGTAGACACCTCATTTTGTCTGAACCAGTTTTTTTGGTATCATAGGAGTTAGGTAAAAGATGACAAAAAAATAGAAGTAAAGTTAGGGGATGATGTCACCCAGTAAAAAAGTTTTTTGAAAATGGTCTAAAATTCCTATGGACCACTTTAAAGAAAAATGGAAAAAAGGAGGCATCAAAGGGTGTCATCGAAGTCGTTCAGGTGAGTATGCGAGCCAATTTTCCTCTCTTTGTGACTACGATAAGACAACTCGACGAACCAAAAGTATGTGCAGGTCATATGGGTGCTTAAACATTGTCATGAGGCTTTCACATTGCCAAAATTTTGAATTTCCATGTGTAGTATCAATACCAGAGGGTTTAGTATCGATACCCAAGGTGTGGTATCAATACTTGGCATGTTTGTATCGATACAAACCTTGGTAGTAGCTAAAGTTGTAATTTTTGGCAAAATGTATCAATACACAAGCATGAGTATCGAGACAAATCCATGGAGTATCGATACTGGCCTCTAAGTCTCGAAACTGGAAACATTTTTTGCTTTTAGTATCGATACACAACTCATTGTAGATACTCAGGAGTAAAATGTACCTTGCGTATCAATACAACATGTTCTGTATCGATACACCAAGGCATTTTTGCTTAGTTCAAGCTATTTTTTAGCCTCTGAAAACCTGATTTAAACATGTTTTTGCACCAACGAACTATCATATAACATTGCAAACCTCAACTATGGGTTCATTAATGGATTCTAACAAATTTTTGGAGTCCAAAAAATTAATGACAAAGGTCACTTTCATTAAATATATGGGTGTAACAGGATGGCAGGCGTATCTCCAGCTTGCAGGCTGTCACATCCTTTCTACCTTCTTGCTCAATATAGCAGAACCAATAAAAAGAGAGTCAACTGATCATGGTAGCTGGAGATATGCCTTGGTGTAGAAAAAAAAATATTTAAATGCCCTTTGCGTTATCTTCTAAAAGAAGGGGTTGAACCAAAAAAAAGAAAGGAGCTACCTCAAAAACAAAACTCCTAGCTATAAAAAAAAAACTCTCCAGCAATCTTAAAAAACTCTGTACCAATCTACACAAATCCTCCAACAACTCTAGCTCTAAAAGCTCACCAAAAACATTGTCCATTGCCTTCCACCTTTAACCAACTTCCATCCCCATAGCTCCCTAAAACCACCACAAGAACACCTTCAAAAACTCAACCTTTCACATAATTTCATCCTAAAAACACCCCATCAACAACCATATTACAAGAAAGCTTTTTCCTTTCACCCATTTTCTTGCTAAACAATAGCAAAAAGGGGGCAGGAACTGAGCTTAAAGTTGCTACTTTAAAGAAGGAAGAAACTTCAAGCCTTGGCTAGTATATCTTTTATTTTGTCCCATATATCTTTTGTTTTGAGCAAACATTTCATCTTAGTAAACCCTTTTTTTATGCTTTTATGGCCATCTTAAGACTCTCACGCATTTTTTGTGGCTTTGGTTGTGGTAGTTTAGGATCTTGATGTTTTTCTTGGTGCCTTTATGTTGTTTGGTTAACTAACCATGCTCCTTTGCATTTTCATCACCATAATAGCCTTTGTCCATGCACTTCTTTCCAAGTTCCTTCTATGTTCACGTATTCATCTTATGTTTAAAATATGCATTATAACATGACATAAGTATGCTCATGCATTTTCTAGAAGCTTGATAGGCTCCATGAAATAAAAATGACTTTTTTAGCAAACTCTTTTTAAACATGCTCATCCTAAGTATGTTAATGCATCTATCTATCATCTCCATGCATTTGTTTATCATGTTCTCTATGAAATATGTCATCTTTGCTTATGCATATATGTCCTCCATATTTTGCATCATTTTGTGGTACTTTTCTTGTGTTAAGATGCATGCTTGAGTGCTAGAGAACTTGATTTCAAAATTTTCCACAAGTTAAGCACATGCTATCTCCCATACATGGAGAATAACATGGGCTTAAGATTTTTGCAAAGTTGGTTTTCCAACCTTGGGGGTGAAATAAGCGTTCAGTTCTGGATTCATGGAAGAATGGGTATAAGAGTGTTATTTTTTAAAAAATGAAATGAAGCCTTTTAGTTGAAAAATGTGAACCCTTGGTCCTTAGCCAAGCACCCTCATAGTGGCATAGTCAACGGGTTATTCTATCATCCCAAACTACTCTAGGATTGTGGAATGAACTCGTGACACCCATATCAACCTCTCATCTTGGTTACAAATGTTTGAACATCCATGGCCCAAGCTCAACCTAAAGAAAAACCAAAATACTGAACACCTCCCTTATTTTGTTCTAGCAGCACAATGGCTTGCTCTTGAAAAATTATTAAAAATTCAAAAATGATTTGTTCAGAATATGTTGGTATTTTTCCCTTGAAGGGTTTTGAATTACCTTTCCAACGATGTCTTATTTACCATCAGATCATCTCAGATGAAATAGTTATGTTTTTTCGAATCTTTGCTATCTAGAACCCCTGAATCTAGCAAGCAATTTACTGTTTGGGCTGTTTCAGCCTAGCAAACAGCATTTTTGAATCCTTTGAGTGTTCTTTCCATAGAGTTCATGAAATTCCCTTTTCAAAAAAGTATCATTCGCATTTTAACAATTTCGGATGAATCCGAAATGTTTTTTCAAAGTACATTATACCTTTACCCTATACATGCTGCTAGTCTCAAGTCAAGTTGAAATTAAAAAATTAATTATGCCTAGAAAGTGATTCTCTAGGATTTTTGAAATATTTTTACATTAATCCTCATTGAGTTACCTTTCCAACGATACCTTGTTTACTCCCAGGACCTCTGAATGAGCTCAAAATAAATTCAAAAAGAGAAACAATGCAATGTTGTCCTCTGTTTCTAACCTAATTTCTGAAATGCTCTAATTGAGGCATTCGAACGCCTCATGATCTACTCAGCTCATTCCAATGACCTAAACCCTTTAGACTCAGACCAAGGCTAAACAAAAGAGGAACATTTTAGCTAAACCTTTGGCTTCTGATTTTCAAAGATCCCCCTATCCAAAAAAATGACCCATTCCTCTTGAACGTCAAAATTTTTTATTTTTGGGGATACTCCAACCCATTACTCCGAAGGGATACTCCAACCCTGCATTTACCTTAAAATGACATCAATTTTTCATTTTCAAGAATATTCTAACCCTATTACTCTAAAGGGATACTCCAACCCCGCTTCTACCTCAATATGACATCAAATTTTTGCCTTGGGAGGTACTCTAACCCTACTCTTCTGAGGGGATACTCCAACCCCGCTCTCCATATTCCTTCTAAAATCCAAACGTTTTTCCCCGAGATATCCTTGAGTCATCAAAACCTTTTTTCCTCCTTAAATTTCCACTGAATCTAACTAAGTCTCAATATTGTCATCTTGATTATTCATCAATAAGCAAAGACTACTATGAGATACATTTTGATCATTCTTTTTTTTTATGTATTTTGTGTGTTTATTTTTATGTGGATTTATTTATTATTTTCTTTCCTATCTTACTAATACGTTTCCTCTTATAGGGACCTGGAACATTCATGCTTTAAAAATCATTTTCAAAATCACAAAATGATATCTCGTGTCAATATCTCTCCAGTGCCAGACAGGAAATATTTGATTTTTTTTAAACCTATTCGGTGATCATTTTCATCAAAAACCCCTATGTTTCTTAGTCTCTGAGGTGCATTAGTGATAAAATTTTCATTAAAACCCAGACTTGTATCTTTACAAAATTTCATGCATTAGAGGGAATTATATATAAATAATGATAAGAATAGAACCAAGGAAATCTATATTCAAATAAGATATAGTTAGATGGTATTAATTTTTAGGCATTATAGGGGTGCTAATCCTTCCCCACACGTAATCAACTCCCGAACCCAAAATAATGAATCTTTGGTATTATTTTCAATAGGCATCCAAACATGCTTAACTTAAAATGATCGGTGGTGACTCTAAGTTTATGGTCGCTTCGCGGTGGCCATCCAAGACTAGTCAGATGAGCAATTTGCTCGGTGGTCTTTTGCTCCTTCATGTCAAACATCATCATATTTTTTAAGTCGAGCATGCTTTGACGCTTCAGATCGTCCCAAGTTCATAAAGGCCGGGCACATGGAACATCAACATTATGAATACATTTGGATTTTTTTCTCATCATTTTTTGCAATTAAAGAGAGTGAAATATTAGAAGTATTAGTAAATTGAGGAAAACGTAAAGAAATATTCCAAGAGTCAATATTAGTGTTAGGAGAATAAATTAGTCAACTAATTTAGCATAATTTTAGCATATAAATTAGTCAACTAATTTTTATTTCCTTATTTAGTTTAGCTCTTTATATATAAAAACTCCCTTCGTACAAATACTTTTACACATATAAAATTATAGCATTTTTCTCCTCTCTTTTTCTTGTCTAAGTTTTAACATGGCATCAAAGCCTTTTTTATTAAAAAAATTTTGGGCTCCATCTCTGAGGTTAATTTTGGCTAGTTTTTGGGATCCTCAATCCACCTTACAGCAATTTGATCAATAATAAATTGTTTTTCTTTTTTTTGTAGTTCACAACAGACGAAATCACATTGCCAAAAGACCCTCCATGCACTGCAACGTGCTGCCAAAATTCGTTGTCAGCAAAACATAGTTTTTTAGACTATGTAAAGGTAGAAGATGACCAAAATGACATCGTCTTGCCATTTTGCAAGCCACATCATAAAGCCACATAATCATTCATCTCATTAACGATCAGGCCACATAATCACACACGTCAGCGCAATGGAGGTCCAATCATCACCACGTCATTATCGCTTTACACATTTCCATGTTCTATTTGTCCATATGTATCCCTGTTGGCTGCCGCTTCATTCCAACGTAAACATGTTTGATCTTTATTTGTCCATGTATTTCAAAATCATTGCTACATCATCATCTGTGTTATCTGCCACATCATCATCGACTCATCCATGGCATACATATGTCATAATTCTAATGGTCCATGTGTCATCAAGCATTGCCACATCAGTTTTTTCCTATCCTGGTCTGATCCAGTGTGGTTTGGTTCAAACTTTTAACCATCAGTTAAATTATCCTCTTTTCGTCTAGTTTTTTTGCAAACTAGACCGGTTCATAAGGTTTTTGACCATCTTGAATCCATTTTTATGGCCTATTTTATCAAAATCCAACTCCATTGTTAGGTTTTGTCTTTTCATTGATCTTTTCTTACTATGGGTGCTTCCAAACTCCTTTAATATATTCACAATACTATCAATATTACTTTTGATGGAACCCGCTATGAATTGTAGGGTGACGAAATGTGCAGTTTTCTCAAAGGCAAACTTCTTTGGAGAATTGTTACCAAAGAAATACCCAAGCGAACTAAAGAAACAAATGAAGAAGAAAAATCATTCATGGAGCGACTAGTGAACTGGGATAGAATGAACCATCAGATTTTAACATGGTTCTGAAATACCTGTGCCAAAGTCATGAAACTAGATTTTTGAAGATTTGACACTACAAAAGAGGCATAGGATTTTCTCAAAAATTGCTATCCAGTTTCTGATGATGTAAATCAGTTTCAGTTATATAGATGTCTGCATCATATGTAACAACAACCTGGTTAAACAATCCATAACTATATGTTAGAATTACAAGACATTTAGGATCAAATAGCTCTTGGACATCCTATATGGCCTAGTACTGATGCAGTTACTATTAGTGCAAATCTCTATGATTGTTAGTGTACTTTGCATTTGTTAAGGACACTTTGAGATAAGTTTGAATCCATTCACAGCTCTCTTCTCCATCGGGGTTCCATACTAACTCTTGACACAGTAGTTAAGGGGTTAATCATAGAAAAAGCCTGACTTAATGCATTTAACATGGAAAAGTCTGTCTCACATGCTGACTTTGTACTTGTCACTCATTCATCATCCTCCTAGAATCCTCCTCAATATTCTACTAAGAAGCCTTAGAAGGGATTTTGCAACTACTGTAAAAAGCTTGGTCATCACATCTTTGAATGTAAAAAATGGCTTAGACAAAATTCTAGGCAAGGTAACTCCTCCAAGTTACTTTAGCCTTCTCTTACCGCTGCTACTGTTGCCACTGAGGGTCCAATAGAGAGCACTTCTCTAAAGTTCTCCTTAAAAGACATCCAAACTCTTACAACTTTAGCCAAACTCTAGTACCGTCTTTTCTTCCATCTTGTCTATCACATCAGGTACCTTATCTTTATGGTACTTTGATTCTAGTTGTTGTAACCATATGACCTCAGACTCTTCCATTCTCACATCCTCAAAAACACTATATGTTCCTCACATTGTTCACACTGTTGATAATTTCACTTTTGCATGTTTAAGGTTTAGGCACTATTCAAACACCACAGTTATCTTTGCCTAATACTTTTTTTATTTTTAAACTTTCTTTGAATCTTATTTCTGTTGGATAATTATGTGAACTTAATATTGACTTATCTTTTTCTAGTCATGGTTGTATTGTACAGGACTCATAAACGGAGGAGATCCTTGGGATAGGGCATAAGGTTGGATGGCTATTTGAATTGACCTTTCTGCATCTTTCATCTAAATCTGTTGTTGGTGCTATGACTTCCCATACTTGGCATTCTCGTCTTGGTCATCCTTCTACTACTAAATTATGTTCCTTAGTTTCTAGTGGTTCCTTAGGTCCCATTAAGTCTGAAAATTTTGATTATGTTCCATGTCAACTGTCTAAAACTCATGCTTTACCTTTTTCTTTTAATAATTATATTTCTTTAGCACTTTTTTATATAATTCATTCTGATATTTGGGGTCCTGCTCCTAATGATACTATGGGTGGTTTGAAATATTATGTGATTTTTGTTGATGATTTTTCTCGTTATACATGGATTTCTTTGATGCAAAATAGATCTGAATTATTTTCCATTTACACTTGTTTTGCTAATATGATTCAGAATTAGTTCTCATTTAAGATTAAATTTTTTCGCACTGATAATGCCATGGAATTTAAAGACACAAACTTCACCCATTTTCTTACTCAGCGAGGTACCATTATTCAAAGATCTTATCCAGGTACCTTTCAACAAAATGGTTAGGCAGAACAAAAACATAGATACATTCTCAATACCATCCGAGCCCTTTTCTTATCTTTCTCTTATTTAGAAAAATTTTGGGGAGAAGTAGCTTTTACTGCTATCTACACCATCAATCATCTTCCTTCTCTTTTCATTAGTAATACCTCTCTCTATGAACATTTATTTAATCATGGTCCTTACTACCAAACTTTTAGAGTCTTTGACTGTTTTTACAACCTCATGAATACAACAAACTTGAACCACGAGCATGATTATGTGCTTCCTTAGGTATGGCATCGAACACAAAGGCTATAAGTGTTGGGATCCCTTGTCACAAAGACTTCGTATTTTTGTCATGTAACTTTCTGGGAACAAAAGATTTTTTCCACTCTATCAAATTTTCATGTCATTAAGCCTCATCGACAATTTTTCTCTAATCCCACTACATCTTTGTTTCCTGACATTTCTCCTACAAGTTGTTCTAATAGTTCTTGCAGTTCAATACAGCCGACACCTGATCTCACTATATCTCCCTCAGCTATGGATCTTGCACTTCTCCTTCCACCAGCATCTACTTCTTTACAAGACTCTACTGATTCTCAACTTCTTCTTCGTCATTCTACTAGAGTAAGTGACCTTTTTGTCCTTATCAAGGATTTCCATGTCTATTCCACTATTGTCTCCCTATATGAACCTCGCACCTATCACAAGGCTAGCACTGACCCCTTATGGCAAAAAGTAATGGTAGAGGAATTAAAGGCTCTTACTAGCACCAATACTTGGGACTTGGTTGACTTACCTCCAAATAAATCTATTGTTGGTTGCAAACAAGTATATAAAAATAAAACTTGTGCTAATGGATTAGTTTAAAAATATAACGCACGCCTTGTTACTAAGGGATTTACTCAGGAATATGGCATTGACTGTAAGGAGACCTTTGCACTCATAGCTCGCTTGACCCCAGTTCGTGGCCTTATTGCAGTTGCAGCTAGTAAACATTGGCAGTTATTTCAAATGGATGTCAAGAATGCCTTTCTTAATGATGATCTCACAGAAGAAGTGTACATGCAACATCCACTTGGGTATGATCATCCATGTAATAAGGTTTGTCATCTTCGCAAAGCCTTATATGGATTTAAGCAAGCTCTTCGAGCATGGTTTGCAAAATTCAGTTCCAGTATCAACTGCCTTAGTTTCCAAATGTAGCTTTTATGACCATGCCTTATTTCTTCGTAAGACTGATCAAGGATGTACTCTTCTTCTTCTGTATGTTGATGACATGATCATAACTGGTGATGACATTCAGGGCATATCCACTCTCAAATCTTTTCTTCATCAACAGTTTGAGATGAAAGACTTGGGTAACCTAAGATACTATTTAGGTCTTGAGGTTTCATCTGATGATTCTGGATACTATCTATCACAAGCAAAATATGCTATTGATCTCATCTCTTGATCTAGCATAATTAACACTAAGACTGCTAACACTCCACTTATTGATCATCTTTCTACTACTAATGGGACTCTGCTTATAGATGGTACACTTTATCACCAATTAGTTGGCAGTCTTATCTACCTCACTTATCTCACCTAAATATTGCTCATGTTGTTCACATTGTGAGTCAGTTCATGTCTGCACCTTGTACTACACACTTCTCTGTTGTTCTTTGTATATCGAGGTATATCAAAGGCACTTTATTTCATGGTCTTCATTTATGTTACTCTTCTCCACTTGAGTTACGAGCCTATTCTGATGATGATGGGCCAGAGACCCAACAGATTGTCGATCTACTATGGGTTTTTGTTTCTTTTTGGGCACATCTCTCATTTCCTGTTGAAGTAAGAAACAAACAATTATCTCTCGCTCCAATACAGAAGCAGAATACAGAGCTCTTGCTGATACTACCTCTGAACTCCTTTAGTTACGATGGTTGCTTCAAAATATGGGTGTATCCTTCTCTTTTGTTGTTCCTCTCTATTGTGATAATCATAGTGAAATTGCTCACAATGATGTCTTTCATGAATGGACCAAACACATCGAGATCGATTGTCATCTTGTTCAACATCATGTTCTCCAAGGCACCATACAACTTGTTCCTCTCTCATTACAGTCTCAGATTGCAAACATCTTCACAAAGTCACAGCCACCTTGACATATTCAAGATCTAGTTTCCAAACCCAAGCACTCATCTTTTATGTCACCTTGAGTTTGAGGGGTGTTAAGACAATAAATTAGTCAACTAATTTAGCATTATTTTATCATGTCAATTAGTCAACTAATTTCTATTTCCTTAGTTAGTTTTTTATTTTCTTTTTTAGTTTAACTCTTTGTATATAAAAACTCCCTTTGTACAAATACTTTTACATACAAAATTACAATCTATTTTTTCTCTCTTTTTCTTGTCAAGTTTTAACAACTAGCAATTGTCATTTGCGAGAAATGGAAAGAAATGAGGTTCAGTTTAGTGTTACTTTGTTATTTCATCTTGCATCCTACTAGAGATTATGTAATTACTTTTATATATTATATATTATATATTATAATAAGTATATTTTATATATTAAAATAGGTAATTACATTTTTTAATTATAAAATGCTTCATAGTTCATCGAAAATTTTGATTCTTTTGATGCAGTTGTAACATGATTAAATTTTGTCAATTGTGATACTGCATTTAGGAAGTATTAAGATTTTTTCTTGGAAATAATTTCAATTCATTTGTCTGAGGAAGTGAAGAGCTTAACTACTACCATGATTATTATTAAGGTTACAGTGTGTAAAGTGACCCTTAATGAATCATGAACATCCTCCACCCACCCAAAGCCGTCAGCGTCAATCTGGCTACCTGCAATGTCAGGTGAGCCCAGGTCCGTTCCCTTCGCGCCCATTTTCTTTCTTTCTTTCCTCTAGCCTTCTTTACCAACCTGTCTCTAACATGCATCTCTCTGGCACACAAGCCTTCCATCCTTCTCTTCCTTCCCCGCTTAATGGCGCAAGCAAGGTTAGGAGACCGAACAAAGCATCCCTTCCATCCGTCGCTTTCAGACTTTCCAACTCTCTCTCCCCAAAACTAATTGCCAAGGTACAGAAGCATCCTCTCAAAATAGTTTAATTCCTACCATGTCGCATCTAAAATGGGATTGAGCCACATGCCGCCCATTTAGATCTTGTCTTCTAATATTAGGTTATAAATTTACCGTAAAGCAAGAGCAAGTTGGAAAGGGACAAATAATATTTGGCTAAAAATGAGCAAATAGTTTCAGGAAATACCACTAATTTATTTTAGATGGTTGTTTGTGGATTTAAAATCATGTCTTTTTTTGCTTTTGGAAGCAAAAAATCAGTGAAAGCATAAAAACAAGTAACAGAAGTAAGAATGAAGCGTAAATTGTTAGTACACTTGTTTTGGTTGAAGAAATTTATGCTCAACGTTATGGTGAATTTTACCTCTTCTACTTGGGTCTTGAATGATTCATTTCACCCTTTCTCTCACGCCAAAATTGTCTGCTGCTTACCAGCTCTGCTTTACTGACCATCAATATTGCGAGCAAACATTTTTTGTCGTTTTTTTTTTTTCTCTCACTGATCGGTTTATAAGATTGCACCTGTTGGATCTTGAATGATCATTTCACCCTTTCTCTCTTGACCTAATTCTGTCAATAGGCCGCACAATAGCTCTGATAAACTTACCATCAATTGTTCTACCAAAACATGTGTTTCTCATCCCTCATTTCTTCCTCCCTCGTCAGCTATAAGATCGCATCAATCTTGCGAGCAAACATTTTTTGTCGTTTTTTTTTTCTCTCACTGATCGGTTTATAAGATTGCACCTGTTGGATCTTGAATGATCATTTCACCCTTTCTCTCTTGACCTAATTCTGTCAATAGGCCGCACAATAGCTCTGATAAACTTACCATCAATTGTTCGACCAAAACATGTGTTTATCATCCCTCATTTTTCCTCCCTCGTCAGCTATAAGATCGCATCATTTATCTTTTCGGCTACATGCTATATTTAATATGCTCAATTTCTGTCTGGCTTTATTAGAATGTTTGCAAATGGATTTGTTTCAACCACCCTATTCTTGTATTAGAAAACAATTCCAAATTATGCCAGTAAAAGCCTTTTTCCCAAGGTATGCCATGAAAGAAATAGTAAGAATTTATAATGACCATAAAAACAGGATCCTATTAGGCTTGCATCAAAGGCTTCTTTTATGTACTAAAATAAGTTACTATCTACAATTTGATAAAATTACTGTACTTTATATTTGATTTTTTCCCATTTTTGATAATTCTTTAGATGTTTTAACAGAAAACCCGAGACTTCATACCCCCTCAAAAAAAAAAAAAAAAAAAAAGAAACAAAGAGGATAAAGCATATATGATAATGGGATAATCAAGAACTCAAAATGATGCCAATCCATGATTTGTATCAACACCATGTTTATGTATTGTTTTGGTCAAACTACATATTTAATGCTTTCCTGGTTCATGTTATACTTATGACCACTCGGGCACAGTGTGACACAATTTTCAACCTATTCATTCAATGCAATCTTTGGTTGCTGCAATCTGGAGGGGCAGTAACAGACTCTGCGGCAATGTGCAAGAAACTGAAGAGTGATCTACAGGCAGCGTTCAATGTACTTCCGAAGGACATGCAGCACATTCTACTATTAGACCCCAGAGGGCAGCTCTTCTACAGGGAAGTTCTAGTCCAGAATTGACTAAACTTCCTGGCTGCCCTTCAATACAAGTTGGGGTTGTATCCTCCAATTCGCCAAGATAACACAGTATCGCTAGGAAATAGGTTGCCTCTGGTATTGAGGGTCCTTTCGCCTGTCCAGAAAAGGGCACAAACTTTGATTTTCTTGTAGCTTCCTCTGCTTAGTAGGAAGGAAAATCCCACAACTTCGGGCGTAATTGTTCATATCGATGAGACTGAATCCTTTCACAACTCTCCTTTTTTTTTTTTTTTTAATGTAAAATCACGTGCCAATGTCATAAAAATTTCTTTATATCGACTTTGCCTTCCTACAGATGCATGAGAATGGGAAACTTCTCTTGAATCCACCCTGTTCTTAAGCTTATCTGAGATAATTTATTTGGAAAACCTATTAAAGGTTGGAAAAAATTTCATTTACATTGTAAGGTCTTTTCCCCGAATGGGAAGTTGAAGATTCTCTTGCTTTCATTCTAAGGAACTATATGTAAGCTTCTGTATCTTTTTGCCCGTCACTAAGTCTTGAACACCCATCCGGCATTTTTTTTGGCAATCTTTCTGGCTGCAATTTATTGTTTTTAGTCAAGAGATATGAGCTTATTTATTTTGTAAATAATCATTGATTTGAAAAACCTTTATCCAATATCATCAGAAGATATAGAGTTTCAACAAGCTACTGGTAAATTTGTGGCAAAATCCTTGGAAGAAATTGTTTGACCCTATATGACTTGTTAGAAAACTTATGATCCTTGGACATGGACTTGGCTCCATCTTGGAAGTGTAAAGTTTCTTAAGAGGATACTTATAAACTATATACTTCGCAATTTCATACTTTATTCATTTGCTATTAGGGTTCTCCCCTTGCAAGATTGACAGTGTTGGTCAACGTTATCACCGTGTTTATTGTTCAATTACTGTATTGCTCATAATCAGCTCTGTGCCAAAGATATTTGGAAGAAATAGATGTAGAAATCAAGATTCAGTTTTCTACCTGATTGTAATATGTGTGATGGAACCTTGGCTTGTTACTGAGATATAAGGGAAGATAATTCAAAATTCTGGTGGATTAATTGATTGATAGCCTTGTGATATTATGATGAGTTACTGTCAGTCGTTTAATTGAATTTCAATGCCTATTGAGATGCAAGTTGTAGACTGGACCACAGCCATTTATTAGTAGCTTTTATCTCACCCCACTGTAAATTGTCGTAATAATGTTGAAGAAGAATTGGTGGTTGATGATGACATTCACGGAAGTTTGTAATGGTTATAACGCTGGGTCTTACGACATGGACGTGGACATCTTGTTGAGTATATGTGTTGTGTTCAATTATTGCGGGCGCCTCCAGTTTTCATGGCAGTGACTCATAAACCTCAATATCAAGCAGAATATTGATCTTTATTCTTCTATTGACATTTGGGTCCTTTTCATGACTTTCTAAATATAATTTTTAGAAAATGAATTTTTTTAAGGTTTATTATTTTTAATGATCTTTTATAAAATATTTTTTATTATTCAGTTGTTTTTCTCCAAAAAAGCTTTATTGATACTTTAAAAAAACTCAATCGCTCTCTCTCTCTCTCACAGACATGGTTGCTTTGCCTTGGTTTTATCTTTAGGTTACCGGTTTTTGTTTCTTTGCGTTAAGAAAAGAACGATTCGGAATTTAGGAGATCAATCCTTTTTTTTTTTTTTAACACTTCAGTTTGCAAAAAGCATTTTAGGCTTCTTTTTTTTTAACTTGTCGTTGACTTGGAATACATTTTTATTGACCCAACTATTTTACAAAAATAAACAATGAAAAATGTCTTATCATGATTTTGAAAGTATTTTTTTGCGCAAAAATTAATCTTTAGGTTTAATTCCTTTTTTTTTTTAATTTTTGGTTTCTATTATCTTCTATTTTTAAAAGAAAAAATAAAAAGTTTTATCAAATTCATACTCGTATATATCACTTGAGAAATATGTTGTGAGCCTATAAGATTTTTTAAATTACTAATTTTTATGCTACATACGTCGCACTTGATTTTACGTGTTGCATTTTTAATTTATTTAATAATATTTTTTTACTTTATATAATTAATGAATTAATTAATAATAATTTAAATAATAAGTTAATGAATGGTCAAAAACCATTGTAATAAATTCTTTTTTAAATATGTTAAATTTGTAGTATGCCAAAATTTGCCTATACCAAGACAAATCTAATAAAAAATAAGAAACCTCATTAAAAAAAATGAACTTATCAAAGAGCTAAAAATCTTTGTTGCGAAAAAATTAAAATCATTAAATTTGTAATATTCTAAAATATGCTCAAAAAATGAGATAAAAAAAGATATTATGATAGTGAATGAAAAAACAAAACTATTCTAAGAAAAAAAAGGCAAGAAGTTGTATGAAAGGACGAAAAACACTAGTTAACAAAGTATTACTTAATATATGTTATTTTGTGAAAATAAGTTATTTTATAGTGAGAAGTCTTAGTTTTAATTAGCATATAACTACATTACTAAGATATATACATATATATATATATATGTATATCAACTAATGATTAAATTTAAACCCAAAAAATTATTATTTTCTTATTTTGACTGAATATTTATAAAAATTTCAAAAAATATAATCCTAGTTTTATAATATAATAATATATTGCTTTAATGGTTATTAAGTAATATAATAAACCAATGATTAAATTGAAATAGATAAAATTCTTCTTATCTTATTCCAATTGAATATTTGGATAAAAGTTTTAAAAATATAATTATAATCTTATAATAGAAAATATAATTATAAAATATTATTCTAATGGCTATTAAGTAATATTATCATCAATTCAAAAGATTCTTCGCATTTATACTTTATATATATTATAGATTTCACAAGCAGGATCAACGAGGTGACAAGCATCCCATTGAGTATATTTAAAAAATAAAAATAAATAAATAGAATACGTGTTACCTCAATAAACTACTTATGAAAGTTTTTCATTTCACTCTTAGTATATGAGATAAAATGATGTACTAACTAAATTGTTCTCAATCAAAAGAAAAAATAATCATTTTGATAGTGCAAGCCAATTACACGAGCCTTTTGCCATGGGTTTTTGATTTTGAGTGCCTCAATCCCACTTTGCTTGATTGATTATTTTATGGAATAGTTAGTGTAAAATTTGTTGTAGTGTGATATATATAATAATACAAAATATATTTATATATATAATTTAGGTTTTAAGTCATGATCACCCACCTCTCTTAAAAATGGGAGTGGAGGTAGTTTTTTCGAAGGTTGAAACAATTTCTTAACCCTTAATTTCGGTCTTTTCTTATAAAAAATTGTTACATACTTTTGCTATCAATTTCTCAGTATTATCTCCATTATAATGCAAACTAACTTTAAAAAATTTTATTTTTTTGGGTTAGTCTTCCTTTATTCTTTGCATAGTAGGTAAAAAAAATTGTAAAGGTGGACAATTAGAAAAGAAAAGTGAAAAAAAAAATAAATATTTTTATTTCTATTGATTAGATAAAAAAAATGGGTAGGAAATATATTTTCTTTGTCTCTATTGTTTGGTAAAGTTCAAAAAGTACGAGAAAAGAAAATAAAAAATAATGATTATATTATCATACTCAAATAAACATATTTCTTTTGTGAAAATTTTTTATTGATATTTATTGATATTTTATTTTTCAAGGAGAATTCTTAGACAAAAGTTTCTTTTCATTTTTTAAAAAGAATTAATTATATTAATATGACGATGGATTTATAAAAATAAAAATAAATTATATTTGTATAAAATTTGTGCTCATAAGAAAGTATCATACATCCAATCAAGTAATTAAAATAATAAAATATTATCTTTTGATAAAAAATATATATGAAAGAATAACCTAAACAAATTCAAGGTGAGAGAAAGAAAGCATACTGTAATTTTGAGAGAACTTTTAAAGTAGGAAGTGGCATTTTAATTGAGTCAGGATTTCAATTGCTAAAACATAATTTGAATTTTAAAATTCATTAGAGGTAATCTAGTATTTTCACTTGATTTATTCACGTGGATCATATTTTCTCTTTTTTAATCTGTTCGATTCGGACGATTGAATTTTATGTATAGAAACAAAAACACACATACATTCCTTCTATTTTTTTCCTTTTTAAGAAATTAAGATATGTTTGGTTCTGTTAAATTTTTTTAGTGGCGAAATCAAAAGAGGGTGAATTGATTTTTCAAAATTCTTTTGCAAATGAAAACTTTAAGAACTTAATTAAGAAACTCAAACAATAAAGCACTTGGAGTTGTAAGTTAGTGAAATAAACAAATAAATGAGTAAGGGATAAAGAAGCAATCACAATGATTTATAGAGGTTCGGCCTTGATGCCTACATCACCTTTTTTGGCCTCACTTGTTGAGGAGTTCTACAATTGACTAACTTGAATTGTTATCTTTGAAAGATAAGATATAACTTTTTAAATCCCTATTTTTTGAAGGCTTAGATAGAAACATTTTCCTCTATATCTTTTGTGGCTAAGATAGTTACCTATCACTACTTTTGAAGGCTAAGTAGAAACGTCACCTTTCCACCTTTTGATGGTTAAATTAGTAACCTTCTCTTTTTACAATGGTTTGGGGTGTAATAACAAAGACCTTCATAAGGTTTGGTGTTTACAAGTTTGAGCTCGAAGATGAATTCTAATGATAGAATTAACCAAGGAATACAAAAAATAGGAAGAATTAACCCTATACACAATTTGAACTACTTGAGAGATGAAATAAATGAAGGATTTGGCTATAAACTCATTCTCTTCTTGATTCTAGCTCTTAGGAGTGTTGATTGAGCCTATATTTATAGCTTAAAAGTGATTTATGGTTAATGGAACTTGTTAGGGATGTAATAAAGTCATTGGAAGCTTAATTAATGTGATTCTCATTCATTCCTACAAAGGATTATTGATACATTTACTTTGTAAATCGATACATTACATTTAAAGTTGCAAAATATGATAGTTGAAACTCATTGTATTGATACAGTATAATGATGTACCAATACAATTGAAGCTTGTACCATTATCGATACATTCAAAGGTTTCAAGATTCCTATGCTATTGCTAAGAACTGTATCAACACAATCACATAAAAATCACTTCTAAAGTATTTTTCTTGACTTTAAACCATTTAAAACTCATTTAAGAAATATTTTATGCAAAGTATGCATTAAGAACACATTTTTAGTGATATAAGGAGTTAAAAACATTTTGGTATTTTTCCAAAGTATTTTCAAAATCAAGGAAAAATACTAAGTTGAAAATATTTGATTACAAGCTAATTAAGCTTTACTTTTTTATTTATCAAAATCGAGATTGATTCAAAGCTAATATAGCTTATAATCTCTCCCTTTTTGATATGATAAAACTTAAGGCGAATTTGCTTCTGAACACTCTAACTTAAACATTTAAAGATTTTCAATAAAAACTCTCCCTTAATAGAAACATTGTCTAAAGATATGAAAATTTTATAAAATGCTTTTGTAAGACTTAGCAATAGCAAACAGGTCATATTATATTTGGCCACAATATTATAAATCAACATAAATTATTTTATATGCAAGAAATGTAATCAATATGAATACGTATGAAATAATTCTCCCTATTTGCCTTATTATAGATATTCAATATAAGCAAGCAAAGTAACCCCTAAAATTCTTTTCTTTTTTTGTTATATAAATAAGATAGATTAATTCAAAGCCAGAGATGCTAAGTTAAGCAAGAGTTCATATAAAGTATACAAATCATGAAACAACAAAGTAAATGTGTGCCAATAGTTAAGTAAAAAAAGTATAAGCATTGAAGATCATTCGTAGTTCAAATTTCATGTATTTATTTGCAAGCATTTAAATACAAACTAGATTATGAGTAAGGAAGACACACTATTTGTTATCAAAATAATTTTCAATTTTGTTTATTTGAATAATTGATACCTAATATTGAATTTTTAGTGCATATGCACACTATTTATAATCAATCAAGTAACCATATAGAAAGTTAAAAAGTTTTTCAAGAAATTTATAACAAACTTTCATAGGGTAGAAAATTATTTGCCCGTTTATGAAAATTTTAATAAAATCATTTGAGCAAATAATTCAATTAATGAACATGAATTAAGACATAAGCATTTTAAACCAAGACTCAGGGCATAATAAAAAACCCAGGATACCAATTGTTCAAACCATTTTTTAGAACAAGAGATATAAAAAAAATACTCAACTCAAGGTCATATTCAAGGATATATGCAAAGTAATACATGACATATAAAGGTATAAATTGTAAATAATTAGCTTATGCATGTCACAAAATTTAATGCTAAAAAATAATAGTGGAATAAGATTAGTTTAGTAATTATCTGAATCTTACTAAACTTTGTTGATATGCTCACTTTAACTTTGAGTTCATGATCCAAGTGTAGTGCAATCCTCTGAAGGTCTAGGCTTGATCTGGACAAGATTAGTATACTTGATTTGCTTCTTTTTGTTATGCAAATGCTCATCTTTTCATGAATAGCTTTATCATCATGATACCTTGACTAAACTAGAAGAACTCTTGACAAAAGATAAGCATTAGTGATTCCAATTGTTATATATATATATATGTATATATACTAATATTCAATAAGTTCATGAAGATATCAATGCTTAAAAAAATGTTCAATGAGCTTGATGAGATATCAATTTTAAAACAAATTATACCAAATGTTAATAAATAAAATTCATTAAGCTTATATGATATCAACTGTTATTATGTCAGAAAATATGTTTATTTAAAGCATAAAAGCAATGACGAATAAAAAGTTTTGCATTTTCTAGACTCATAAAGCAATATGAACATTGATCATTTAATTTATGTATTTGATTTATGAAACACTCATCATTGTATCAAATAAGATATCAAGCATGTGATGAGTGATGAAATTATGTTTATTAAGGTTTAAAAATCATAAAAATGAAGCATTTGAAGTAAAATCCCATTAGAATGACTAATTTTGCATTTTTTTTTAACCAAAATAGCATGAAATTAGCCAAAATAGTGCACATGCATCGATATAATGGGGCTCTGTATCAACATAATTTGGGTTTTTTGTGTTTTGAAAGAGGTACTGATACATTCTTTAAGGGTATCGGCACAATGTTCAAGTATTTCAAAAATTGCTTAGACAAACATGTAATTTTGCATTGTAAAACCCATGATTTAAAGTTATAATATAAACCTTTGATTTAGAACAGTAAAAACTTTGAATGACTTTTGCACATTGGTCATATTATGCAATGAAGTTTAAGCAATATAAAACCATAAGCATTGAAATATTGCACTTTTCATTCAAAACATATATGCACAAGTTTATAATCATATTTAATGTGCATGAAACTTGTACAAACCATAAATCATAAACAAATAATATGATAGAACATTCTAAGCGTCCTATAAGCAAGATTGAGCATAAAGCATTAAAAACACTTAAAGACTTGTTAAAAACATGTTAGTGGCATCAAATCACATAATCAAACTCTATGTGTTTCCCCTAAGAATATGCATAACAAATCATGCAATAAAACTTTTTAACCACTCAAAACATGAAACCATCAAAATCAACATTTTAGGTATAGTATCATGCTTCAGTTCATGCTTTATAACATTATCTCATAAATCATAGAAATGTATCACAATTAAGCATATAATTTTCAAAAGCATTTTCCATTAAGCTCATACATATTCAAGATGCAAAATATGTATTCAAAAAGTATTTTTGTCAACAAATTAAAACATTCAAGTTTTTCATAAAAGGATTTTTCATAAAAGCATTATCAATCAAATAGAATATGAATAGGCAACTATAATACACAATCCAAAGTTAAAGCTTAGAGGTTACCCATTGTCGTAATGTGCCAAACGCGAATCCAATTTGCCAGACTTAAACAATTGAATTTTGTTTTCTTGTATCGGGATGAGACTTAATTGTCGAACAACTTGTATGTCCGACTTAACCCTAAATAGTCATTATAAAATGACCGAATAACTTGCAATCACCACTAATTTGTTTTGGCTAAATGAGATTGGTCGTGTACTGGGGCTTGTATTTTAATGGTTACAAAAACCTCAAAAACAAGCTACGAGATCTATGTTATACTAGAGTTTACGTGAAAGGGTTCGGTAGTTGGTTACAATCATGAGTAAAGATCGATCTCTCTTATGACGCCTAAAAATCAGTACATTTTAATTACATGTTAACTAAAGTCCTGATCATGATTAGTTTTAATTTTTTCGATATTTAACTATAATTCCTCATTTTTTGAAATTATTTAATATTAATATTATTTTCCATGTTTAAGTAAATTGGATTTTTATATTTTTTGAAAATCAAAATGTTTTTGGCACCCTTCTAGAAAACCTTGAGGAATAAGAAAGTTTATTTTTTTGGTAAAATTAAAAATTCTAATTTACTTGTTTAAAGATGGCATTCCTCTGTATAAAATAATCGACAAGGTGACTTCCATATACTGGAAGCATACCTATGGACTATTTCAACTCATGGATATCGCATCATATTTTTGAAAAAAATATTATATTATAATTAACATATAAGCATAAAACATAATATCACAAAAATGACTCTGAAGCACATACATGAAATTGCAAATTGATTATTTGATTATGAAAAATAATCTAAATTGACTTTGCATGGACATTATAGAATGGTCCTTAAATCATTTAGTTGCATGAAATTTTACATAATAACCCTTAAATCGTGGAAAATAACATCAAAATTCACCTAAATGACATAAAAATGACATAACAGTCCCTAGTTCATGGAAAATGACCTAAATGACATTAAAATGCATGGAATGATATAAAAGTCCTAGAACATGGTAAATTATTAAAATGCCCTTAAGATGCATGAAGTTACAAAAATGGTCCCAAAACACAGTAAATTACTATAATGGTGTAAGCATGCATGAAATTACATCATAACCCCTAAATCATGAAAACTACTAAAATAGCCCTAAAATGCATGAGATTGCATAAATAGTCTTAGAACATGGTAAATTGCTAAAATGGTGTAAAATGCATGAAATTATATAATAACTCCTAAACCATCGAAAATGACAAAAACAACCCTAAAATGCATGAAATTGCATAATAATTTCTAAATCATGGAAAATGACTAAAATATATAAAAATGCATGAAATTCATAATAACCCCTAAATCATGAAAAAAGACTAAATGGGGACAAAATGCATGAAATTACATAATAACCATTAAATCATAAAAATAGTAAAATGACCTTAAAATGCGTGAAATTGCATAAATGGTCCTAAAACCTGGGAAATTACTAGAATAACCTTAAAATGTATGCAATGACATAGTAATCTTTAATATGCATAAAACATTATTAAAAAAATTACAAAATGGTCCTTAAAAGTTTTTAATCATCACAAATGCACTCATAAGCATTCAATTTCACCAATAAACATATAAGCATAGTACAATACATGTTTTTTACTCTTAAAATACCACATTAACATGAACATACCTAGACTTACTAATGTGCATGAAAATGTTGCCATAATCATAATATATTAATGGAAAATGCGTGGACATGTGCATCATGATGATAACATATGAAAATGTCATAGAATGCATGTTATATATGATTTTAAACATAAAATCGCCCAACATAAACATATATAAGAAAATTAACATGCATGGTGATGTTGCCATAATTAAGGTATTTTCATTGAAAAATGCATGATCATGGGAATGGTGACAGTGATTAATGGGAATGTCATAAATTACATGAATCATGCATAACATGAAATATGAGTAACATAGAAAGTCAACTTAAGTTGAAATATGAAAAAGAAGCTTGATAAAAACCACATAAAACCTTTGAAAAAAAAAGTTTTCTAGATGGAAACATGATTTTTGAAAAACTTTTAACAAAAATTAGTGAAGAAAATTGAAAGAAACTATTTGAAAATCATAGCTCAAGATTTGGCCATAAATTGGTTTTTGCACCTTTGGTTCAAATCAACACCTAAGCATGGCTTAGGATCCTTAAGCTTACATAAAATAAAGAGAAAAATGATCAAAAACAAAGTAAAGGACATGGAGAGAAACAACCTTGAATCATACTTAAAGAAACCTTCTCTTTTCTCTTTTATTTTTCTCTTATTTTTTTTCTTCTCTATTTTTTTCTACTGAGAACCAGCTCTCTTCTCTATTTTGGATGTCCCAAGTGGTTTAAAACCTCCATTGGCTGATCATATCTCATCCCCATCCACTACCACTTATTTCTTAACACTATATGTTTCTTGCAAACAATCTCTCTTAGCCTTAGGTACTAATCAAAGGGCTAAATCCCTCATTTTAGGGCATTGTTTTAGCTGAGCTAAGTGAAAAATCTTAGCTGCATAATTTCAAAGAGATACCCCCACTTAAAGAAGTCATATCTTGGTTCTATGCAAAAAAGAGCTTTTAACTCTAGCCCAAAATAGCACCTATTGAATTTTAGTTGAACTAAACTCGAAATAGCCAAAAAATAATCAAACTATATGCCATTTGGTTCCTAAGTATGATTAACGCATCAATATTATTTATCTTAAGCTTATTCATGCTTTAATGGTTTAAGCTGGTCAGTTCTCATACTCATGTTTTGATGTTAAAATGTTTGTGAAGGACCTCTTGTATGGTTATGAAATGATTTGAGGCCATTAGAAAGAAGAAATGTAAGAAAACTTGTGTGAAAAGCTTGTCTATGATGAAATTTTTCATGCAATATTGATACATAGGGGCTTATATCGATATAGGTGTTTCCATATCTAAAAAATACGTGAAAAACATGACGATAAATTGATACAATATGGCCTTGTATCGATACATTGAGACTGTATCAATATAATGCATGCTCCAAGCTTGGAATGACCAAAACATGAGGATATGTCAATACATTAATGAAATGTATCAATGCATCTTCATGAAATTCATGAAAAATGACATTTTTATATTTTTCAATAGAATCCATAGGCATTTCAAACTTTCCTCCAAAAATTTTTTACCTGGTGCTATGTTGCCTAACAAGCCTAAAGACACAGCACTTGATAATTGTCCTTATTTTTTATTTTTATTATCTTATTTTATCACTATCGGATTAAGTTTTAGGATGTCAAAATTTAGCCTAGGAAGAAAGATGGGTGTATTTTATCAAAATGTTTTTGATTGGGCAAGGTTTGAAATGGGCTCGAATAAAATTAAAAGTTTATAATTGCCCCTATTTGGCCATTGCTAAGGATCAAGAATAGGGCAAATACCCAAACAATAATTTTGTTCAGGCTTCCTATTTTCTATTTTTGATTTAGCTTGAGAATAACCTAAATAAAGCTAGTAGTTAAAAGAAATGATCCAAGCCAAAACAATAATTGAATTAGCAACTTGGGTAAAAACAATGGTAGAAAACATGATTTGGGCAAAACCAATAGCTAGAAGAATGATCTGGGCAAAACCAACTAGTCGAAAGAGATTACTAGGGTGAAGCCTATTAGTCGAAAAGGATGACTAGGGCAAACCCTGTTAGTTAAGAAAAAAGTGACTAGGGTGAAACCTATTATTCGAGAAAGGTAACTAGGGTGAAACCAATAAGTCAAAAAATGACTAAGGCAAAACCTATTAGTCAAGAAAGGTAACTAGGGCAAAAACAATTAGTTAAAAATTAACCAAGGTAAAACCTATTAGTCAAGAAAGATGACTACGATGAAACCAAATTGTCAAAAAAATGAGTAGGGCAAGGATCCCATGATCCTGAACTCTCTTACTTGAGATATCATATCCCAAGTTTGTCTATGAAGAGCAGATATAATTGTATTGTGTTTATACTTGATTTCTTCTGTGTAATACTAATCGATAGGGCCTCATTGGTAAGTGCTACAAGATCTCATGCATTCAAACCCATGGTTATAGACCTGAATCCATTAGTATGGAACATTTTCTTTTTCAAGTCAAATCCCCTAGTATATTAAAGAGTGAGAAATTACTTTTGTTGTTATGGAATAAGAAGCAACCTATTAGTCAAGAAAGGTGACTAAGGCGAAACCAATTTGTTAAAAGATTGACTAGGGAAAAAATTTTTCAGTCAAAAAATAAATGGGGTAAAACCTATTAGTCAAAGGAATGACTAGGGCAAAACCTATTAGTTTGAGGAAATGACTAGGGTAAAACCCATTAGTCAAGAAATTGACTAAGGAAAAACCTATTAGTCAAAGTATAACTAGGGTGAAACCTATTAGTGAAAGGATAACTAAGGCAGAATGTATTAGTTGAAGAAGAGGTCTAGGACGAAACCTATTAGTCAAGAGATTGACTAGGGTGAAACCTATTAGTCAAGAGATAAATATGGCAAAACCTATTAGTTAAAGAAAATGACTAGGGCAAAACTAATTAGCCAAAAAAAGGTGACTAGGGTGAAGCCTATCAGTCGAATGAGATGACTAAGGCAAAACTAATTAGTCAAGAGATGTGACTAGGGCAAAGTTATTAGTCAAAGGAGATCATGAGTGTGAATCCTATTAGTTAAGAGATTGACTAGGGCAAAAATTATTGCTTATAAAATGTGACTAGCGCGAAACCTATTAGTTAAAAAATGACTAGGGCAAGACTTATTAGCTACTTTTGGGCCATTATTTTGGTGCCAATTTCAACCAGAGCTATTCCTACCAGTTACTCTTAAGCTTTTTCATTTCAATGCCAATTTTAACTGGGAGAAACCTATATGCTACTCTTATGTTTTTATATTTGAAATTTGAAAATTTTAAAGGGTGCAAATGCTCACGAAGCAAATGTTAGCACCTTAGCATGGTGCAAATGCTTCTTAAGATGATGCAAATGTAAATGAGGATGTGATAGATATTGTTTCATTTCATGTCAAGGAAAGATTAAGAGCATTAGTCTTATTATATGTCGATGGGACTTTATCATTTTGTGCCTCATCATTGCCAATTTCTTCACTTCTTGAGGTTATCCCATCAGTAAAAGCTCATGTCGAATCTTTAAAGGGTTGTCTGGTGTTTTCTTTAACAAAACCATCTCTCATTTTTACTTTAAAGTCCTAAAAATACTTTGATTTTTCTTGAAAGGTCACCAAATACAAAAGTTAATGTTTATCAATTTAAGATAAAAAATCTCATAGTTTTATGCAATCGAAATAATGAAGTAATATTTCTTTACGTAAGGTATATAAATATGCCAACTCCT
Organism: Adansonia rubrostipa; assembly: GCA_038381775.1. Classification (NCBI taxonomy): domain Eukaryota; kingdom Viridiplantae; phylum Streptophyta; class Magnoliopsida; order Malvales; family Malvaceae; genus Adansonia; species Adansonia rubrostipa. The sequence goes on from JBBYHM010074903.1 coordinate 51,111, forward strand.
TTTGGTGAGTATTACCCTTAATAATATCAAGCAAGAACTTAAAATCATTTGATCATCTAGGATTTACAGAATAAGATCATTTTCTTATTCTGACCTAGGGAAAAGTTGATTAACAATCCTAAAAGTTATGGTTGGTTCTTTATATCAAGGGGATAGACATGTAATGTCAAAGTTTTTCCATCATTGGTAACTACCTCTAGATACATTTTAGAGTAAGGTAAGACAAGTTTAGAGACTTAAATAGATTGGCCCTACTAGAATCAAATTTGAATTTCGACATAAAAGGCCATGGGTTGTCATAATAAAGTTAAGGTCGATGTTTCTTTACTAGGAATTCCTTGAAAGATAAATAGTTAAGTTAAAACATTATTTTAATCTTTGGATGTAACAATTCGACTACTGTGTTTTTCCATAATTGGTAACTACCTCTAGATACATTTTAGAGTAAGGTAAGACAAGTTTAAAGACTTAAATAGATTGGCCCTACTAGAATCAAATTTGAATTTTGACATAAAAGGTCATGGGTTGTCATAATAAAGTTAAGGTTGGTGTTTCTTTACTAGGAATTCCTTGAAAGACAAATAGTTAAGTTAAAACATCATTTTAATCTTTGGATGTAACAATTCGACTACTGTTAAACTAAGCTAGTAAACAGTAAGACTCAAAAGGTTAATTTGGAAGGCTTATGGTAGGTGTTAATTACTAAAAATGGGCATTAAAGCTTAAAAGGTTTTCTTGAAAGGTATTTGAAAAAATTAGGCATTTTCCCTAACCATTGTTAACATTGTGAAATTCTTTCACGATTTGAATTGTCCTTAAATTAATACGGTAGGGTTTTTTTTTTTCTGTGGCTACCTTTGCCAATTTAAAAGTGACTCTAGAATCTTTAATTTCGTTCTAGACTACCTTTTTTAGGTTTTCACCCTAGAACTTCATTCATTTTTTAACCTTTATTTGCCCTACCATATTCTTGAGGACTGACAACTTGTCTAAGAAGTAAATTTTTCAAAAAGCTTCTTAGGAATAACTTAACAACTTAAATAGATATGTTTGATCAAAATGGTCTTTTAAGGCATGTAACGCAGGCCATGGTTCATGGTTTAGAAAGAAAAGGATAGATAGGCCCAATTTATGTGTTTAAGGGTGAATGAATCAAGGATCACTTCTTTTTAGAATTTCATGCAGCATGTGATTCAAGTTAAGATACATCTTTGTTTCTTTGTCATTATTTCTTTTTCTTATTTTCTCTACTTTTTTCTTTTTTTTTAGGTATTGTTCCTTGATCATGAAAGGATTCAAGACTTGAAATCTGATCCATCTTCATTTTGCCCCATAATAATAGGTGTCTTTCTTGTAGTTTTGTAGTGGAATTTGCTCGTTTTAATTGTGAAGCTTCCCTTTATATTGCACTTTAGTGTGAAGGGAGATCCTTGATTAGGGTTTGAAGAAAGAAAAATTCATTAGGCTTAAAGGGGATGCAAAGGGTATAATTTTTGTGAAAAGAGAGAGAAAGATGGCCACTTTTCATCCTAAACAAAACTATTTGAATTGACTACCTTTTCCTTAGGAAAGAAGATAGTTTTCTTTTTGAAATCATCTTGACTACCTTAATAATAAGATATTGCACTCAATTTTTTCATGTTGTTCTTCTTATTTTTCTTCTTTCTTTTTGATATTTTGACTTCATGCATTCTCTTCGAAATTATCAACTTCATGGCCCCCAAACAAACCTTGGTTCTTGTCAGGCCTTTAAGAAAAGAATCGAATTAGCAAAAAAAAACCTCTTGAAAATCATTTTTTATTTATCAGGCATTAGATTGAAAGAAATTCATCTTTGAAGAAAAATTTTTTTAGCTCATGTTGGTTCTTATTAAGGATTTGAAGAAGTGTCAAGAAATTTACGGTATAGGATCATTTGGGTGAATTTGGGAGATCTTAGAGTCCCAACATCAATTTAACATATATTGAACTATTAGTATCCTAATCTTTTAAGAGCATAACCTATTTGTTTTACCTTTAAGGAATCTAAAAGGAAATTTTAGTTTTAAAAGGTTCTTATTTGAATGACAAGAAATGATATATGAAAGTGAAGCGTTTTTCATCTCTTTTTTTTTTTTTTTTGAAAGAATCCAATTCAGTGGTAATCACCAATCATATCAAAATCTTTTTAAATGTTCTCATTACCCTTGATGCTGGAAATCATTAGTACAAAAATTCATATTCTAGGATAAGATGCACGATGCTCACACATTGTACTTTATTCATTTCAAACCAAGGTTCATAGTTTCTACCAAGAAAATTTTCAGTTAAGATAGAAACTGCCCCTGATTAGCATACTACCCTGACATCAATGACCCTTAGGTTGATTGTCCCCAATAGGCATCCGCAAGGTCTTTGAACTTTATTAGGTATGCATCCATAAGGGCCTGCACTTGGTTCTTGAATGCATCACAGTTCTCCCTATATAGTCTTTGATCTTCTGGTGATATTCACGTCTGACACTTAGATTATATAATTCTAGGTAAAGAGGTTTTCTAACCTTTGCTAGGATAGTGGAGATCATTTCGTAGACATCTCATTTTGTCCAAGTCAATTTTTGGCATTTGAAGACATAATTGAAAGGTGATAGAATAAGAAAATAAAAATAAACTGAGGGTGACTATCGAGTTTCATGTCTAAAATACAAATTTTTTGGGAGGTCTAAAATGCCTATGAGTTGCATTAAAGAAAAATGTAAAAGTGAGGCATCAAAGGTTAATATTCGAGATATCATAGAGTCATTTTGATGAGTACACAGGTCAAGGTTAGGTAAGTTAGGAAGTCACAGGTACATACAAGTCATATCAATGCATAAGTATTGATACAAGGCTTTCGCATCACCAAAATTCAAATTTTTATGTGCAATATCGATTCATGGTAGTTTGGTCTCAAAACCTAATTAAATGTATCGATACTCATCAAGATTGTATTGATACCGACCTTGGCAGTAGCTATAGTAGTGATTTTTGGCAAAATGTATCAATACACAAGCTTGAATATCGATACAAATTCATGAAGTTTTGATGCATACTTCTAAGTCTCGAGACTGGAAACAAATTTTTGTTCTTGGTATCGATAAATGCTTCATTGTATCAATATTTCATGGGTAAAAATTGCCTTGTGTATCGATACATAATGTTTTGTATCGATACACAAAGGCATTTTTACCTAGTTCGAGCTATTTTTCAGCTATTGCACTAGTGATTCAAAATCTAATTTAAACATGTTTCTTGCACCAAAATTTATCACAATTTATACAAAGGCTTTCTCTTTAGGCTTGTAATTGGTTTAAACAAAATTTTAAGGTCCAAATAACCAATGATAAGGGACATTTCATGACATTATGCAATTTGTCAAAGGGTAAGTCTGAACTTTTCTAATGCATAGGTGCATAAAGTAGCCTAGATCCATTATTTTTGCTGAGCAAACCAATGGGTTTGCATGGCAGCTGAGCACAGTATCTAATCTCTAAATAAGGTACATACATCAAAAACCTAAAATGCCCTTGCTTTTTCATCTTTTGTCTTCATAGTCATATGGCTATATAAGCCAACCTTGGACTCAGCTGAAGAGGAACCCTACTAAAAAAAACATTCTTAGTAGAAAAACACCCACTTCCAAACATTCCCTCAGTATCCCTTGGCCATAAAAAATCAAGAAACTTTTTTGCATTCTCGGAGCCCTTTAAAAGCATCACCAAAAGTCTTTCCAAAACCCTCTATTTCACTTATATTCACTTTAAAACTCCTATTTATCCATATTTAACTAAAAGGCCCTTCCTTTTCATTACTCTCTTGTTGTTCAACCCTAAAAAAGATGAGTTCAAAGTTGCTGCTTAAAGAAAAGCCTGATGCTTGAAATTTTTGATATATTTTCTGTACTTGACTTTGCATACTCTCTGATTTCTCAACATTTTCATCATTTTAGTGACCTCTTTATGTTACCACGACCCTCCTAAGGTTCTCATGCACCATTGCTACCTTGTTTATGGTATTCTTAGGATGTTAATGTTCTCTTGATGCCTTGATGTTGCATGGTAAGCCAAATATCTTATCTTTCATTTTGTCATTAAAACTGCCCATTATTTATGGATTTTCTTTCATGTTTCATCTATTTTCATATGCTTAACACATGTTTGAATGTTTTCATAACATGCATTGAGTATGTTCATGCATTTCTTGCATTTTGAGGAGTCTCATAATATAAAAATTGCTATCATGACAAATCTAGCATAATTTTCTTCACTTAAATATGTTCATATCACTTCCCTTCATCTTTTTTGTCATCTCTTTGCATTTTTGTTACCTTTTTCATGTCACAATGTCATCTTTGTGTGTTTGCATATGTAATACTTGTTTATCTTTGTGCATGTTGTATTTTATCATGATTTGTTTGTCAAAAAGCATGCTTGTTTGTTATAAAATTATGATTTTCAAAAACGAATCCCTAAGTTAAGTTCATGCTACTCCAATAGATGAAGAACAACATGGTTTCATATAATTAGTTTTCCAATCTTGAGGACAAACTAAACCTTTCAGGTCTGGATTTATGGAATAAATGCTATTTTCTTTTGTTAAAGTACTAGGCCTTGATCTTGAGAACAATACCTTCTTTAGTGATTTGGTTAACGGGGTGTTTCATTATCCTAAACTACTATGAGATTGTGGAATGAATTCATGATACCCGAAATAAATTCAGGAAAGGGGATAACATGATGCTATCCCCTGTTTTTAACCCAATTCTCACATTGCCCTTAGAGATGTTCGAATATCTCAAAATGCATCCGATTGGTTTCCTTACAACATAAGCCTTTTCGACTTGGATCAAGGCTAAACTACAAAAAAAAAAAATTATACTAAATACCTTTTTCCTCCATATTAAAATTTTCACTAGTGGAGATATTCCAACTCCATTACCTCGAGAGGATATTCCAACCCCATTTTTAACTCAAAGTGTAAATTTTTTTTCCGGATCCATATTCAAGATTCTTAATTGTTTTCTTAAAACATCAAGAATTATCATTTTTAGGAATATTCCAACCCCATTTTCCGAAAAAATACTCCAACCTTGTTTTTCATTTAAAATTTGAATTTCCTCTTTAATCAAAACTCTTTTTAAGTATACTTAAAATTTTTGCCATAGGGGATACTCCAACTTCTTTTTTTAAAATTTCATCTGAAATCCAAATTTTTTTCGGATATAACGGGTCTCCTAATTAAACTTTTTTTGTCCCTCAAATTACCATTGAATCCAACCACATCTCAAAGTTGTTACATTGGTTATTCTATAATAATTAAAGACAACTACGAGATACATTTTGATCATCCTTCTTTTTCATGTTTTTATGTAAGTTTACTTTCACGTAATTTATTATATTCTTCTTCATCTTACTAACACTTTTCTCTTTGCAATGACCATTGTGCATTCATGTTTCAAAATCGTTTTCAAAATAGCAAAGCAATATTTCATGTCGGTATCTCTCCAGTATTTGACATGAAATATCCAAATTTCTAAAATCCAATCCAAAAATTATTTTCTCCAAAATCCCTATGTTCTTAATACCTATGTGGTGCATAGGTGATATAAATTTTCTTTCAAAACCCGAATTTACAATTTACAAAACTTCATGCATCCAAGGGAATTATATTTAAATAATGACTAAATGGAACCGATTTAATCGAAACCAAAGTGAGACATAGTTAATAGGTATCGATTTCAGGTGTCGTAGGGGTACTAATCCTTCCTAACGAGTAACCAACTCCTAAACCCAACCAAAGAATCTTTACACTTTACAGACCTTGAAATCATTGGTTTGAGTTTCGTGACTCAAAATATCATTTTCAATAGGCATCTGATCCTGACTGGCTTGAAATGATTGGTGGCAATTCCAAGTTTATGGCCACTTCATGATAGCCATTAGAGATTAGTTGGATGAGTGATTCATCTGACAGTCTCTCTTCCTTTCATATTACTATGCCTAATCCAAATCCCGATCATGGGGTGCTTTAAAGGCTTGACCACCACCAACCATCATATATTTTTAGGTCAAGCATGCTAAGCCCTTTGGATTGTCCAAACTTTTAAAGGCATGACTCGTGGTAACATAATTGATTTTGGGTTAGTAGATGGAAAGGCTCGGTGCAGGAGACAGGTAAAGGGTGGTATAACTTCATTCTTTTTTCTCTTTCGCTTTTAAGAACTTCTCCCTAGATCCATTTGCACATTCAAATATTAGACTGCGTAAGCTTACATGACAAGTTTTGGAACATGGGGATTGATTATCGATGGTTGTGTCTTGCATCATTAATTAATAACAGTGCCCTTCTGCCTTGCAATGCTACATCACTCATGTCTATGATCCCTTTGGCCTTTACACCATGCTTAATTCATCCCATAGCAAATAATTTGTCTGTAAATTTTAAAAATGCATTTCCAACCAACTTGTCATAGTATGAAGGTGGAAGAGTATCAACAAAATAGACTTATTGTTCTCCATTAAGATGGTCAGACTTGTAAGGCTACATCTTTTTGTTAACAGTCATATTCCTTGTAACTTTTGTCAAGATTCTTTCTCATGTTCTGAAGAGTGCACTTGTTTTGAGCTATTTCTAACATATACTTGTATCGCTCCAAAAATGCTCTAGCCAAACTTCTCCATGTACACAAATGGCCTTTTTCTAACTGGGAATACCACTTAGACACTGCCCTAGTTAAGTGCTTAGGAAAAACATGGAAGAGCAGTTTCTCATGCGATGTATGCCCTATAATTTTGTGACAATATGCCATCAGATGCATTTTTGGGCATGAGAGTCCACTATACTTTTTAAATTATGGAGTTTTAAACTTTAGTGAAATGATCACATATGGAACCAACAAAAGTTCTCCAATATCTTTGAATTTCTCTTTGGTCCCAATGGCTCTAATCCTCTTTTTATACTTGGTTGAACTTTTATGGCATCTCTAACTCTTGTGTTATTGCAAACAAGCTCTCCATTGGTAGTTTTAATTTGGAAAACCCGACGGGGTTTGTAATGCTTGCTTCTTAATTTTGAATTGGAAATGAATATCTTTGGCTAGAAATCTACCCTTGTGCATATAGGGTTTGCAAAGCTTGATCCTTGGTTTTGAATCAAAAATAAATGCCCTTGGTTAGAAATCTGCCTTTGTGCATAATACATTTTTGACCTTTTTTTTCTCTAACTCCATGGATGATCGACATTATCTAGAGTATTTGTCCTCTTTTTTGGGCTTGAAATTGGTTTCCTCATTTGGTTGAGTAATATGATTTTCTTCCATTTTGCTTTTCAATTATGTCCAACCTAAAAAAGAAAAAAACTAAATTAAATCATGAGAGGCACATTCTTATCAATACTCTTTTTTTGTTGGTTTTACTAGAACAATACTGGTCATGAATGCATAAACGAATAAATATGTGTATTGACATTTTTTATATACTTGGTGTGCTGGAAATTGATTGAGGATAAGCATGGAAGATCGACATAGAAGCATGAATTTGAGGAATCTCTATCATTAACCAAAAAGCTTCAAAATTCATTCATTCATTGCTAAGACATACGATCGTATTTTCAAAGCTTAACAAAGTAGCTAAAAAGCTATCTCTGTAACATTCCATTGCCCTTGGTATTACACAACTTTAAAGCATTATTTAGCTTTACACCTATAAAATCCATAAAGCAACCATAGAAAGCTATCTGTGTGAACACTCCAGCACCCCAACATTTTAATACTTCTAAAAGTCTTTTAATTCTTTTACAAGGGAATTATTTCCTAATCAATTTTTAGTTGAAGTTTTGGATGTCAATTCTGAAGCTTGTGCTTATAGGCTCTAGAGTTGAAGTGAAAAATTCCCTTTACGGCCACTAGTCATAGTATGGCACAATGGAAGTTTAACAGTAACATTCGGCTTTAGTTCCAAACGAAGTACAATGGTGTTGAGTAAGTTTTGAACTCTCTTTTTAATGCATTGTAATTTTCTATAGAATGTCCCCATAACCACACATGGTACTCGTAGTAGGCATTGATATTATCCCATCTAGGATAAGAGGGACCCATAAGGAAGAAGGTGCATGGGAACAATGTTTGATTCGAGAATAGAAAAGAGTCCAGTTCTCTATAGGTTAATAGGGTCAAATCAAATTTAGAACTTCCATTATCCTTTTATGGTCATTTCTTAATATGGGCATCAAAAGGTGACTTGGTAGCATTAAGAATACCAATAGAATTAGAGGGTAGCCTAATCTACATAGATATGGAGTTGGGTAATTTTGGTTTAATCATATGAATAGGCCAGGGATTGAAATCTTTGCCTAATGGTATACTCGATCTAGTTTTTAAGTCTTCAAGTGTCAAAAGTTTGGTTGAAAGCAATGGTGACTCTTAAGGATCTCTTGGAAGAGCTTTGATGATTTTTGTCAACTAAAGCAATTGTTACTTTATCCCTCAGATCTCTTGTCCCATTCTTTTGATTATTCCTTCTAAAGCATTTATCCATGCTTCCAATCTATCTCCCAAACTATGATTATCTTGATTTATGAGGATGATGATGCTTCTAAGCATAGTTCCTTTCTTATCCCATATAGACCCTCAACCGTTTTTACTAGTCTATCAAGCTGATTTTTTGTTCCTTAGACTTCATGACCGTACTCTTCTTGAATGCTTTTCAAAGCATTAATTTTTGCCTCTAACTAGTCTCTTATGTGTTTGCCCTTTCGATGTAATAAACAAATGGGTTTAATGATTCATGATTTATGAATTTATGAGCTTAATGATAATAACATGTGTGAAAAATGTCAAATGCAAGGATACTTGGAAGAAATTCATTAATAAATGCACAAGATATCAATGCATGAATGTTATTCAAAAATGCAAAAGAATAAAGAAAAAAATTCGAGCACCATTTTTATTTCTCATACGATACAGGTGCCTCAAAATTTTTAACTAACATTTTTTGTTTTCTTTCTTGATTTTTTTTCATTTTTTTGCTTTTTGATTTTTTTGACTTTTTTATTCCATTTTTCATTTTTCCTTTTCCTAAAAATTAGTTCCTATTAAAGAAAGAAACTAAACAAAAACTTTTTCTTTTTTTGATTATGGAAATTTTTATTCTTGCAATAATAAAGGATAAGATAATATTCGCTGAAAATTTACCCTGACATAATATATCAAGGTATTATGACACCATTGAGGCAAAAACGATGTACATTCACTATTGTCTATCCTAAAAGTTTAGGTCATAAAGTAAAAGGAAAAGATAAGAAGTGTTCCCTATGCGTACCTAGTTTCAAGAAAATTCTAGTAGAGGTCCGACATGGTTCTACCTAGGTTGGCTATTATGGTTCATGATGAAGGTTTAGGTATGATATCTAAATAGGTTCCTGAATTGCTCTACGATCCAAAAAGAACTAACTTGTTACCCAAATCCTTACCCATCACAAGTTTCTACTAAAAAGGTTTTAATTTGAGTGGAAGCATTTTCCAAGCCCATGATGAGGCTAACACCTCAGAAAGTATAAGAATTTACACCCAATAGGTTTTTCAATAGCCTAAACAGAGGCTAACACCTTAGAAAGCAAAGCTATTTTATCCCCTCCAAAAATATCAGATCACCTATGCCCCCTTCCATATACTAGAGGAGAATCTAATGCATATGCATGTGTATAGTGTGTGTAGGGGGAAGGAACAAACCTTTAATAGCCTATTCTACTACCCATGTGCAAAAATGTTCATATAACAACTAAATATTATAACGAGAAAATAAATAATAAGAAATAAATCAAATAACAATAATAACAATGCATGAATCAATGGAATTGTAATCAAATATCGATTAAAACCCATTAATCAAGATATTAGATAACACATAATTCATTCTAGGCCTGACTCTCTAAATATCTCCAACGGAGTCACCAAGCTATCGTAACATACCGAATGTGAATCTAACATGCTAGACTTAAACAAATGGATTTTATTTTCTCAAATTGAAATGGGACTTAATTTTTTGAGTACTCACATATTTGATGTAACCCTAAATGGTCATTATGAAATGACCAAATAACACAGAGTTGCCACTAATCTCTTTTGGCTAGGTGAGATTGGTCACTTACCAAGCTCATATTTTAAGGGTTACGAAACCCTCTAAAACAAGCTCTGAGGTCTACGTTATATAAGACTTCAAGTGAAAGGGTTTGAGAATTGGTTATAATCACCAGTAAAGATCAATCCCTCTCATGATGTATGAAAATTGGTACCTTTTAATTACATGTTAACTTAAGTCTCGATTATGATTGGTTTTAATTTTTTTAATATTTAATTATAATTCCTCATTTTTTGAAATTATTTAATATTCATATTTTCTCCCCATTTAAGTAAATCAAATTTTATTATTTTTTGCAAATGAAAATGTTTTTTTCGCACCATCCAAAAAACTTGGACTAATACGAAAGTTTTATTTCTTTGATAAAATTGAAAATTCCAATTTGCTTGTTTAAAAAAGGTGTTCCTTTGTATAAAATAATCAATGATGTTACTTTCATATACTGAAAGCATACCTATAGACTATTTTAACTCAGGGATATTGTTTTATATTTTTCTAAAAAAATATTATATTATAATTAATGTACAAACATAAAACATAACATCACGAAAATGACTCCAAAGCATATACTTGAAACCGCAAATTAACCTTCTGATTATAAAAAATAATCTAAATGGACTTAGCATGCATGGACATTATGGAATGGTCCTTAAATCATTTAAATGTATGAAATTCTACATAGTAACCCTTAAGTCATGGAAAATAACATCAAAATTTACAAAAATTGCATTTAAGTCCTTAGATCATGGAAAATGACCTAAATGACATTAAAATGCATAAAATGACATAAAACTCCTAGAACATGATACTAAAATGATATAAGCATGCATGAAATTATATAATAACCTCTAAATCATGGAAAATTACTAAAATGACCCTAAATGCAAGAGATTGCAAAAATAGTCCAAAAACATGGCAAATTACTAAAATGTGTAAAATGCATGAAATTATATATTAACTTCTAAACATAAAAAATGACTAAAATGGCCCTAAAATAAATGAAATTTCATAATAATTTATAAATCGTGGAAAATAAGTAAAATGTATCAAAAATGCATGAAATTACATAATAACCCCTAAATTATGAAAAAAAAACTAAAATAAGGCTAAAATGCATGAAATAAGATAATGACCCTTAAATCATGGAAAAATACTAAAATGACCCTAAAATGCATGAAATTGCATAAATGGTCCTAAAACATGGCAAATCACTAGTATGACCTTAAAATGTATGAAATAATATAGTAATCTTTATTATAGATGAAAAAATTATAAAAAGTTACAAAATGGTCCTTACAAGTTTCTAATTATCACAAATGCACTCATAAGTTTTTACTTCACCAATAAACATACAAGCAAATAAATGATTTTTACTCTCAAAAGACCACATTAAAATGAACATACCTAGAGTTACCAATATACGTGAAGATGGACCCATAAAATAATATATTAATGGAAACTGCATGGACACGTGTGTCATGCTAATAAAATATGAAAATGTCATAGAATGCATGCTATTTATGATTTTAAACATAAAATAGCCTATCAACATGAACATTCGTAAGTACACTAACATGTATAGTGATGTTGCCATAATCATGGTATTTTCATGGAAAAAATGCATGAACATGGGAATGATGACAATAATCAATGGGAATGTCATAAAATGCATTAATCATATGTATCATGAAATATGGGTAACATAGAAAGTCAACTAACATTGAAACATGAGAAAAAAAAACTTGATGAAAACCCATATAAAAACTAAAGAAACTTAACATAAAACCTTTGGAAAACAAGTTTTTTGGATGGAAAAATGATTTTTGAGGAACTTTTGATAGATATCAGAGAAAAAATTGAAAAAAAAATTGAAGATCATACCTCAAGATTTAGCCATGAACTTGGTTTTTACACCATTGGCTTAGGATCCTCAAGGTCACATAAGATGAAAAGAAAAATGATCAAAAATAAAGTAGAAAATAATAAAAGAAACAACCTTGAATTAGACTTGAAGAAACTTTTTCTTTTCTTTTTTTTTCCTTTCTTTTGCTTTTTTTTCTTTCTTATTTTGCTTCTTTGTTTTTCTTTTTTGAGAACCAACTCTTTCCTTTATTTTAGACATCTCAAGAAGTTTAAAACCTTCCTTGGCTGATCGCATCTCATTCTCGTACACTACTACCTATTTCTTAATAACACATCCATGCTTATTTGCAAGTAATCTTTCTAAACTTTAGGTGCTCTAATCAAAGAACTGAATCCTTCTTTTTGGGGCATTGTTTCAGTTAACCTAAGTGGAAAATCTCATTTACATGCTCTCAAAGAGAAACCCCCAACCAAAGAAGCCATATCTTGGTTCCATGCAAAAAAGGGCTTTTAAATCTAACCCAAAATAGCACCCATCGAATTTTAACTAAATTAAACTTGAAATAGCTAGAAAATAATAAACTAGATGCCATTTGGTTCCTAAGTATGAGTAAAGCATTAATCTCATTTATCTTAAGCTTATTGATGCTTTAATGGCTTAAGCTACAAGGATGGTTCTCATACTCATGTTTTAATGTTAAAATGTTTATGAAGAAGAACCTCTTGTATGGTTACGAAATGATCCAAGGCCATTAAGAAGAAGAACTATAAGAAAACTTGGGTGAAAAAGCTTGTTTGTGATGAAAATTTTTGTGTAGTGTCGATACAGGTGTTTTCAGAATAAAAAAATCCTTGAAAAAATACATTGAGCACTATATCGATACAATATGGCCTTTTATAGATACAATGCATGTTCTAGGAATAGAATGACTAAAACACAACACTTGACAATTGTCCCCCATTTTATTTTTATTATCTTATGTTATCACCTTCTAATTAAATTTCAAGATATCAAAATTAGGTTCGGGAAGAGAAACAGGGGCATTTCATTTAAAGTCTCTGATTAGGCACAGATTGTTTAAAAAGGGCCTAGACAAAAAAAAGTATCCACACCGATAATCCCTTTCTATATGTTTAAAGCATCCAAATCAATTGCTTTGCTTATTATTGCTTCAGCGCACCAACAAGAGACTTTCACTTGAATTTTGGTACCTAAATTGCTTAAGGTCCTTTAACATTAGTTACCAAGTACCTTTTTCCTTTTGTAACCCATACTTGCCTATTTCTATATTGAGTTTTGTTCTTAACAGGACAAGTATGAGTTTTATGACCATGGTAACGACAATAAGCATATTTGGTCATGCTTACTTGAAAGGATTTTTCAAAAACAATATGTTTTTAATTTTTCAATCTATTAATTTCTTTTTTCAAATCAAAATTTTCTTTCTCAAAATTCATTTTCAATTTTTCATTGAGGTTTTCCAATTTATCCTTTGTTTTCAATAAAAATTCATTTTCAACTTGTTATTTTGAAATCATTTTCTTGTGTCTTAAATACATTGCTTCAAAGTTCATATCAAGCTCATCTTAAGTATTTTGTAATTCATCAAAAAAAATAGGAATTTGAATAGCAAGTGCTAGAAAATTCCTTAGGCTCTTTAAAAGTCATTAAGCATGACACATTTGGATTTAAGGAGAGGCTTGAACTTGGTCTATTTTTATTATTTGCCTTGTCACTTATTGAGAATTGGCTTTCACAAGGCTTTTCATTTTTTTTTATTGCCATAGTGTATCTCTAATTTTTTTCCAAATATCCTTTAAAATGGTACAATGAGAGACCAAGTTGAGGTTTCTATCATCAAAAGCTTTATAGAGAAGATTCATGGCTTTTGCATCATCTTGTTGTTTTTTTATGAAATTCTCATCATTTGAAGCTCCAACGCCGTTCTTGATCATGTTCCAAGCTCTTATGCCTAAGGCCATCATAGAAACTTTTATCTTTAATTTCTAAGGCCCAAACTCGTGATTTTCTAGAGCCTTGGAAATGTATTCACCACTTTGCATTATTTTTAGTCTTTAATGGGGATCTTTGCTTGAGGTTGTTAAGTTTATAAAAATGAAACCAAAGCTTTGATACCAATTGTTAGACTTTTTAGTAGCTAAATCAAGAAAGGGTGAATTGATTTCTCAAAATTCTCTTGCAAATAAAAACTTTAAGAACTTAAATTGAGAAATTCATGCAATGAAGCACTTGGAGTGGTAAGTTAGTGAAATAAAATAATAAATAAGGGATAGAGAAGCAAACATAATGATATACAGAGGTTCAGCCATGATGCCTACATCCTCTCTCTTGGCCTCACTTGTCAAAGAGTTCCATAATTAACCAACTTAAACTATTACCTTTCAAGGACAAGTTATAACTTTTACAACTCTCTATCTTTTAAAAGCTTAGGTAGAAACATTTCCCTCATCTTTTATGGCTGAGATAGAACCCTCTCACTATTGAAGGCAAAAGTAGAAACCTTATTACCTTTTGATGGCAAAGGTAATAACCTCCCTTTTTGTAAGTTTTTAGGTGTAAATAATAAGGACCTCTAGAAGTTTTAGTATTTACAAGTTTAAGATGAAAGATAAAGAACTCTAATGATAGAATTTACAAAGGAATATACAACTAGCAAGAACTAATCCTATGTACAATTTGAATGACTTGAAAGATGAAATAAATGAAGGATTTGTCTATAGACTTAATTTTCTTCTTTATTCTTGCTCTGGGAGTGATGGTGAAGCCTATTTATAGCTTAGAAATGGTTTATGGTCATCGGGACTTGTTAGGATGTAATAGAGCCTTTGAAAGCTTTATTAATGTGATTTCCATTCATTATGTACTCTTTCAAGGGTGGCTGCTTCTAGGCAAACCTCCTAGGTATCTCTGCGCCCCTACCTCTTTTATCATTGAACAATCATTTAAAGGCCCTAGCAATGATCCGATCATTTATGGCCATTAGGACTTGTTGGAATGTATCTATACATTTTCCTTGTGTATTGATACATTGAAACTCATTGTATCGATATAGTATAGTGATATATCGATATAATAATTGATGTTTTGATGCAATTGAAACATGTATCGATACATTCAAAGGTTTTAAGATTCCTATGCTATTGCCAAGAAACGTATCAATACAATAATGTCGGGTATCGAAACAGTTACATAAAAAGTATTTCCAAAGTATTTTTCTTGGCTTTAAGATATTTAAAACTTATCTCAAAAATACTAAAGTATGCTTTAAAAACACATTTTGGAGTGATATAAGGAGTTAAAATCATTTTAGTATTTTTCCAAAGTATTTTAAAATTAATTCAAGGAAAAATATTAATTGAAAAAATTTAATTACAAGCTAATTAAGCTTAAGTTTTTATTATATCCAAACCAAGATTAATTCAAAGCTAATTTAATAAACAAGTTCACTGAATGAAGCATAAGGAGAATGAAATAAAAGAAGAATAGCTATTATGTAACTTAGTTGATTAAATAAATATATGATGAATACTATTATATTGTTTAGCTGGATAAAATGATGTAAAATAATAGATAAAATGTCAGTTATAGACTTGAATTAAATAAAATATTTTAATTATAAAAATTAAATTTATTATAAAATATAAAAATATTATTTAGGGTTCACTTAACGGTTGCTTATAGCACTTATCAATATCTTTTCAATTTCCTTTTTGGAAAAAATTTTTACATTAATTCAATCATTTTCATGAAATTCAAGAAAAATATTGCAATAATTACACATTTAAAAAGAATGGAAGCTTAAAAGGTGCCTACTTCCTTTATTATTTAATAACTCTAAATAATGTTAACATATTATATTTTAATATAATTTTATAAATAAGATTTTACTATATTATATATAAATATGTTTATAAATAGTAAAACAGAAAAATACTCTATATTTAATATATATTAAAATACTAAAATAATATCTAGAAATATAATACAATATAAAATATTATTTTTTATTTTTTCCTCACCTATAAATAATCTATCTTTTCTCTCTCCTCTCATATTCTTTTACATTCTTTTCTCCACTCTCTCTATATCAAATGCTTTATGCTCTCCCTACCACATACTCTCTCTCCACTTCATCCTTAACTTATTAACCCTAACCTTTTCTAGTTTTTGGCTAGCAACTACCACCACTGTCACCATTGACCATTGGTAACTTCCATGAACCTAACCTAGAAAATCACTAAATTAGGCCAAAAACTTGGTTTCATTCTTTTTTTTTCATATTTCTAATTATTTTTTCTTTGTAAAAACCACTCAAAAAACATAGATCTACAAAAATAATCAATCACTTCCACCATTTTATTGTTGCCTACTATTACCCAAGCTCTAGTTTTTTGGTATGTTGTTTGCCTTGATCTCTTATTTGTCCTCCTTAAATTTCAAGCTCCCAATCCCTCTACTTTACCCTAACCCAAAAACCATAAAAAAAAATAGATTTTCTCTTTCCTTTTTTTTGCTAAAAATCTTTTTTGTTGGCTTATTATGATATTTGTGTAGATTTGCTTTGATTTTTTATTTAATCCATTATCTTTTTCATTTTTGGCTTAAGGTATTTCAAGAAGACAAATTTAACCTATTTAGAATGCTATTCTAAGACTTTGAGGAATGAGGCTGAAATTGATTATTTCATAAAATGCCTACTTTGCAAACCAAATAACTGCATTACTATAGCATGTAGAATCGTCCTATAATGGCTATGCTATTACGATGAGCTAAACAAACTGTTGTTTTCTTTTGTACCTTGCATTCTCTAAATTCACTCCACTTATCCCTTTTTCCATTTTTCCATTTTTTTCATTGTACCAAGCACAACCTTAATTTTTTAAAAAAAAAGTTGAAAAATATGATACAAAATACTTGTATATATGATTTTATCATGTAAAAAGTGAATACATTTAATCAAAGAGAGGTGGAATACATATTTTAAATTTCATAGAAAAAGTTAGAGATGGAACAACAACAATTCACAAATAGCATTATCTTTAAAGTTAACTTTTTTCCCTCAAAATATAAGTTTTAATCCTTTTTCTTTTTTGGTTGAATAATGCATCCAAAATGAAATTATAGCTAAGTTATAAAGGTGAAATTTAAAAGATTTGATATATATATATATATATTGCGTTAGGCTAAAACCAATTTTGGTACCTAATTATTATATAAAACCAAATTTTAAACCTCATTTTTCATTTCACTATCAAATAAAAGGTTTTTAGAGACAAATAAGAGGATGATCAAGAAAAGCATCCTCTCCATTTTGACTTTAACAATATTGTGAATGAATGTCATCCTTAGTTTAATAGTAATTGGACGAATGTCATCCCAAAATTTTTCAAAGATAGTTTTAAAGGATGATAGATAGGAACGATTTTTTAACCTAATTTTTAGGGATGATTTTTTATCATAACAGATAATTTGTAGTATTTGTACCAATTAAAATCCAAAGTTTTAATATTATCTCAATTAAAAACTTTGTATTCTATCTTTAATAGTTTTTAGAATTTTAATTTTTGTTAATAATCATATTTTCTTGATAGCAAAGTCTCTTTGTTTTAAATTCAACATTTTATTGGTAATTTTTCTTTCACCAACTGAGGTAACTTTGACACAATCATTATAATTAGTGGCATCAAATTTAATGCTTATGATTTAAATAGAACTCATGTACTCAATTTAAGAACTTGTATGAAAATTCATAGCTGGGTTAGGTCTAGTCAGATCTAAAGATAATGAACTATATTTGATCTAACCATTCGTATTTTAAATTCTATTCAAGTCTTTGCTTATTAATAATGAAACAATTTAAGTTCACCTAAATAATTTTTTCTAAAAAATTAAGCAAAAAGAAACATGATAATTTTAATTACTCTTTAGTATTTTTACTTTTTATTGTTAAGTTTTCAAATAAGATAACTTAAAATTTTTCTAATATTTTGGCTATTTATATCATATAAAAAAATATATAATTTATAATTATCGTGTCATAGATTTTGAGCCTTTAATGTTGACATTAAAGTTTAGGCCAACCTATTTTTTAAATGGACCTTATTCATTCTTTTTGTTAACCTATTTAACGAGACTAATATTTTTGCTTAACTCCTTCTAAGTATCAAGTGAGCCATTTAATTTGAATGGATAACCTTACCCTTTGCTATCTGTTCACAACTTAATGTTCATCAACTTTTAAGAAAAAGAAAAAAATTGTCTTTCCTAAATAATGCTTATCACTTGTCATAGAATGATGCATACAACTGTCAATGGTTTTGAAATCAACTTGGAGGTTGAATTGGTGAAAGATTTGGTTTTTGGTTCAAATGGTCTAGCTAATTCAATCAATCAACAAAGGAAAATTATTAGCAATAAATTCATGTTTTTGATATTAATAAATATTAAATATATTAAAAATTTATGAGTCATATGCTTAACTTAGTGCTAAGCCTTTTAATATTAAAAGTGTTAAAGGTTTGAAACATATCACTAGTGAAAACTTTTGGATATTAAATAATAAATTAACACTCAAAAACTTGTTCAAACAATGACATGATCCTATCTAATTTGATTCAATCAAGTGTTTGATCAGTTTTTAACCAGTTCAATTATTTCTTGATTTAATACATCTTATTACACCATACAAAGCATAAGTTACAACCAATAATTCAAGTAATGGATCTGGTTTAACTTTTAATGCTAAGTAATTATACGTTTATTATCATTACAAAAAGCTTGAATCAAAAGAATATTGAAACTTCAAGTATTCAGATCAAAAATAGATGCGTGTGATAGTACGAAAAAGTTGGTCAAAAAAAGAAATTGCAAATAAAGATAATAAATCCAAAATCATGAGAGATTTTATTTTTAAATAGCAAGGCATTTATTAAAAAATTATTTTTAAAAATTATTAAATTAAAAAATAAAATCTTTAATTAGAAGCTTTGATGCAACATTGTTGGTTGATGGAGCAAGGATGATTGGCTGGTTCTCTAATAGAGGATCTATAAGATAAGAAAGATTTGATGACACTGAAGTTTATACTCTAGGGTGCACTCTGATGCTTAAGTTAGCAAAGGGTGTTTAAAGAGGAAGGCAAGGCAATAGAATAGTAAATATGTAGTAATAATTGACCTTAGGGTTTAGAAAGAATACATTACCTTGTATAGTTTTCTTATATGACCTAAGGTTTTGTGACCTAGGGTTGACTTATCTTTAGGTGAGCTTTTGGCAAAACAACTAATCTAGGCCTATAGATGTGAGCTGCTATATATGTATAATGATTGCCCCCCAAGGTTTAATGATTATAAAACAACCATTTCTAATCCTCAGTGTAGTGTAGGCAGGCTAAAATTTGGCAATCCGTTCATTATAATGAACTTCAATCATTTCTTAAGTTAAAGGACATCTTTAGTCATTACATATGGTCATAAATTACATCTTTTTTTTTAATTTTGAACTTTTCCTAATGCAGGCAAATCATCAATGACTATGACACAGCTGTATAGCATCATTTAATAATTAACATGTGTCACTTCATGTGCACCTCAAAGTTTCACATTTATGAGGTATATATACGAATGGTTATGTCATTTTAAATGTTTTTACTTTCTCCTTTCCTCTTACAAGTTCTTCATTTTTATTTATTTCTTTTTCTTTTTTCTTTTGCTCTTTCTTTTTTTGTCTTCTTTTGTTGTAGAAATTTTGCAAACCTCTTGCAAATTGATTGAACACCAACTTTCTTTGAATTTTCCTTTTATTTTCTACCATTGACGATTTATAAGGTATTAATGTTAAAGCTTTTAAGGCTCAGTCTTAAAGTTGTGGTATTACACAGTCTCCTTCATCCATTGTCTTTTTCAACCAATATTCTGGGTAAGGTTTTATTACCATTTTTCTTTTAATCCACTTACTTTTTGGGGTTTTAAATGTTGTTGGGGTTGATGGTTGCCCCCTAATTGCTTTTACTCATAATGTTGGTTACAAAGAAAGGTCAATTAAAGGATACTAGTAGGGAAATACATAGACATCTATTAGAGATGATAGGTTTTAACATTGGCAAGTCTAGCAGATGACCTGTATTAGACATAAGGGAAGGGACTTTTGTTCCTATAGAAAGGCAACAAAGTGCTACAATGGTTTAAGAAGTTAAGCAGATGAAAGATTCTTTAAATGTCGAGAAGAATGCTAGCGAGGATGTAGAGAGTGAGAAAATTTCAAACATTGGAGAGATAATAGATACTGCACCTATTAATGCATATCGGTATAAGATTACTATGAAGACTATCAAAAAAAGGCTGACAGATAGAGGATCAAACTTCATTCAATATAAGGTGTCATATCCTACCTGAGGGCAATCTCTGACTAATTTAGAAGGCAATAGTGTTCCCTTCTATCTTTATGTTTTTAAAAGCGTTTCATTTATTTCTAGAGCTTTTCTTCTACGAGATATTAAACTGGTATGCTATCTTGCTAAACAAATTGAAGTATAATTCTTGGGTGATTCTAGTGACATACTTCATCATTTATAAAGAAAAAAAATTAGGTTCCCACTAAAGAAGTTGTAAGGCATTTAGGTTTTTTGAAGGGTCAACATAAATGTTAGTACTATTTATAGGCGAACAACAAAATGATAACTGACATTCCTTCCAACATTCACATTTTGAACAATTAGTTTTTTATCATTTGAAAAATAGCAAGCATGGAGTGAAGCTTTCCAGTTAAATGTAATTATTGTTTGTCAATAAGCAACATGAAGATGACCTTTAATGATTTAGAGAGTCAGTATAAAGAATACTTCACTAGCCATTAAATCAAGTGTCTAAGACTACCTAACTCTCCAAAAGGTTCAGTGATATTTTCTTGGCTTTGATGCCTCCCACCTTCTCGATGATGTTGCTTACCTTATTAGTAAGATAGATCGAGCATGTAAAAAGGCTTTAAGTATGCATCATGTTATAGTTTTATTTAGTATTGGTGCACTTCACTCTATGTGACTCTTGTCCTCTTCTTTTTATAGGCAATGTATTTGTTAATTCAAGTTCAGTTAGTGGGTTGCTAACTGAGATAGTTAATTCAGATAATTCTCCTGATGTGGCTACTACTCTTGATGTCACTATGGGCACACCATATACAGATCATATGGAAGAAACCTTGGGTGTGGAAAAGAGTTATTCTGGGCAACCGACGAGTGAGGGCATGTCTAGTCAATCTATTAACATTCTTATTTCAGAGGGTACACAGTAAAGGTATATTGTTCCTTTTGGTTTATCATTTTTTAACCCATCTATTGCTCTTTTACAGAAATGGATCCCACTATAAGAGCAATTATTACTAAGCTTGAAGCACAGAAGGCAACAACAGCTAAAGAAAACTCATTCCAAAATGAAACACCAAATATGGTGATGGCGATGCTCCTATGCAGACCAAATGTGGTGATGGCGATGCTCCTATGTAGAGGGTAACTTTCGATCAGTCTACCCTTGGTGTTGGGTGCGCTTCCAAGTATGCTACCAGTGACTTCTACCACCGGAATGCCTCTAATTGATGTAACCGTAGTGTCTATAAGTTTTAGCGAGTCCACTACTTTTGAAGGTATGTCAACACCTATCGTGCCTCTGACTACCATTAGTCTTAGTTTCAGACATCAGGCATTCCGTAAGTTCTCCCAGTGCAACAAGTAGGGTAAAGTTCCTAGAGGTACATTCATAGAGGCATGAAGGGGATCTTACCAATGTTAAGATGGCATGTCGATGGTGAATAAGTGTGTACCTTCTTTAGACGTGGAGTTTTTTATTGTCCAGGAACACGATAGCCAACCTTCAATCTAGTCTTCCATGACTAGTTAAGGTATGACTTTCAATTTATATTATTTTGTTGACTTCTTCTTCCTTTATTTATACATGTATGAATTATTGTTCATGTCGTGCAAGCTTTACATAGCTAACTAGCAAGCACTCACCAGATGTATGGACTAATCGTCAGTCTTAAAAAGGTAAGAAGAGTAGTATTCAATGATAAAGCCAAGGCTGAAGGATTATATGCTATAACTAATGATCTATCTTTAAAGAAAAGGGCTTCTCATGAGTTGGCCTTGAAGTATAAGGAGAAAGCTAAGAAACCCAAGGCTAATTTGAAAATGGCCTAAGATAAGAATGCTACTTTTTCCAAGAACTTAAAAAAAGCTAAGAAAGCTTACACCATTCGCAATCTAAATTGATGATGGTGACTACTAAAATCTCAGCTTTAAGTATAAGTTAGGGAGATAGACTTCCATTTGCAGCAGGCCTTAAATAGTTAGAAGGTAGAGTTAATAGGCCAACTTATGGCTTATGAGGAAAGGTATAAGCACAATGCCTTTTATGGCATGTAACTTTTTCAAGGTCCCTTAGACCTTAAGGACATATAACTATTAAATGTATAGAATCTTTCTTCTAACTTTGATGTCCTCATGCCAAGCTCAGCGGATATAGAAAAAAGGCAAGTTGAGGATGCTGTTTTCATACCCCTACTACACCAGAGGGCACAGATCATGGAAAGGCATCAAAGGATAAGGAATAGGGGTAGGTAAAGCAGGCACCTTCTTTTGATGTGTAAAAGTACATTCCTTCATCTGATGTTGGCACAGTACTTAGGCATTATTTGTAAATAAATGTTGTTAAAAGAATTTTGGCCTTTAATTTGCCTTGTAGGAACTAAATATTGAAGACTCAGTTTATGGAACACTGTAGCTTATTGCTTTATTTTGTATAATATAAAGAAAGCTTGTTTGAATTATAACGTTGTAAGATTTTTTGTTATTGGATGATTAACTTCGTATTCTATCTTGATAACCTTGTTTTACTTGCAAGCTTTTAAGTTGCACTTTATTTGATCATATATTTTTTACTACTTTACCCATACGGGTAATCATGACATTGTTGATCTGCTTTTATGGCAATTTATTATGAAAAGTCATTTCACACTAGAGGCAATCAACTATAAGATTATTGATTGGCATTATTCAAGGTTGATCATATACAGTTCGTGTTATTGGTAGTTAAGTGATGACCATCTATTATTTAAATTCTCAAGTACAGATCATTATCAGTGTTGGTAACTTATATGCATTAAGCAACTTTTTGACGGCTATAACATTAGTGGCCAAGATAATAAGCTGGAATAGTTGTATTGACTTTATTTATAAATGAAATTATTTTAGTAACTTCTTACAGGTAATACTTCTTCAAATGAATTGTATTCTAAGTATTGGCCATGGGTTTACTAGTCATGTCTATCAGCCTATATGTACTGAATCCAACAATGTGGAAGACTTGGCATAGTCCTTCCTAATTTAAGGATAACTTCTTTCTTTTTAAAACTAGTCGACCTCCCTCGCATCATCGTAATACCAAATTGAGTACTTGAAACTGCCTATTCCTAACTTTTTCATAGTAGTACCTGGAGACTTGTTATGCCCTACTTGCCATTCTTGTTACAGCTTTTTCTGTACTTTTTTCCAACAAAGTAAGATTTGTCTTCAAATATGAATCGTTTAGGTTATGGTTGACATTGGCAATTGAAATACCATGGATGCTAATCTTTATTAGGATCATTTCCTTTGTCTTATAAATTAGGCTAAAGGGTTTGGCACTCCAATGGCTTGACATTCGGTTATTCTAGTTGCCCAAAGTATTCCTATTTTTTTAGACCAAGCCACCTTGGCATTATCTAATTTTTTCTTTAATGATTAAAGTATGTTTTATTCATGGATTCAACTTGTCCATTAGATTGGGTTAGGCCATCAAACTATGTACCAAGTTGATGTGAAATTTCTCACAAAAGTTTTTCAATTTCTCAGCTTCCAATTGTTTCCTATTATCTGCTATGATGATGTTTGCTATACCAAACCAGCAAAGAATAAACCTTCTAATCAAGCTTTCCATGGATCTGGCAGTGATTATGGCAACAACTTCAGTTTTAACCCACTTTGTGAAATAATCATAGACTATAATCAAAAATTTTTGTTGTGATGCCACTAGTGAAAAGGGACGTAATATGTCAATTCCTTATACACAAAAGGGCCAAGGACTGAAGACCTATTTAATTGTTTCAACTAGTTATTTAGGTATTTTGGTGAACCACTAGCATCTATCACATTTCTTGACCAACTTTATGATGTATTTCCTCATGGTTAGCCAGAAGAACCTTGTCTCAAGAATTTCTATGCTAACAACCTTGGCTCTCAAGTGATTTCCACATAAAGGGATGTAATATGTCAATTCCTTATACACAAAAGGGCCAAGGACTGAAGACCTATTTAATTGTTTCAACTAGTTATTTAGGTATTTTGGTGAACCACTAGCATCTATCACATTTCTTGACCAACTTTATGATGTATTTCCTCATGGTTAGCCAGAAGAACCTTGTCTCAAGGATTTCTATGCTAACAACCTTGGCTCTCAAGTGATTTCCACATACTCCATCATGGATTTCCCTTAAGGCATAGTGCTCTTCTCATGGATCTAAGCACTTAAGCAAAGGGAAGGTAAAGAATTTTTTATACAAGACATCATTAATAATAATATAAAAGGCCTCCCTTTTCTCCATCTATTTCTTTAGCTTTGGATCATCAAGTGTGATATGGTTTTACAGAAAAGTCGCTATTGGGGTCATCTAATTATCATCAGTTTCGGTGGTCAATATATATATTTATCTATTGTAACTCATGTTTTAATACACTCGAGCAAAATCTTCCCTTTGTTTGTAATCTCCAAGCTACGCACCATTTTGGCAAGTGAGTTAGCATTATTGTTCTTTTCACGAGGGATTTACTTGACAGCTATCTAGTTAAAGGACTTATAGAGTTTAAAAATTATATCATGGTACTTGGCAGTGATCTTTGACCTCATATTGTCTATTAACCTGATTCACCACTAGCTACGAGTTAGTGTAGGCTTCTAAGTGGTTTGCTCCCAATGTCTTTGCTAATTCCATTTTTGCTAGCAGTACCTCATATTTTGTGGCATTGCTTCAGGTTATGAACTTAAAGGATAGGTCGTATAGCCATTATTTCCCTTCAGGGTCTATCAACAAGATGCTAGCTCTGAACCCCTCTTTCCAAGATGACTTGTCCATATAAAGACTCTATATCTCAGTATCATCTTTTTAAGAATTTATGGGGTCTATCGCTTAAGATATTGCAAGTGAATGTCAACTCCATCAAGGCTAAGATTCTCCTTAGTGTCTATTTGTGGCAGCACTACTGCTTTAACCAAACTTGTGAAAGAGTATTCTGTGATAAAGTCAACCAGTGCTTAGACTTTGATTGTTGTTCTAAGATTGAAGGTTAATCCAAACTCACTATGTTCTACATTCTATCTGATCATTCGCCTTGTAAGTTAACTTTCTGTACATCTTTTAGGGGTTGATCCGTAAGCCACTTTATTATGGTGAGCTTGGAAATATTGCCATAATTTTGTAATAACTATGACAAAGGCATACACTAATTTCTCAATTCCACTATAGTTGGTTTCTGTAGCTTGGAGTGCTCTACTAACATAGTAGATAGGAAGTTGTACCTTATCATCCTTTTTGACAAACATGGTTGTTATCATTTCATTGGCTGTAACTAGATAGAAAAATATTTGTTCGTCAGTTTTAGACTTGCCAGTAATGGTGGTGAGCAGAAGTATTCTTTTACTTGGTCAAATGCCTATTGGCACTCTTTCGTCTACTTGTATTGGTGGCTCCTCTAAGCAGTTTAAAGAAAGGTAAACACTTATCAGCTAATTTTGAAATAAAATGATTGAGTGCAACTATTCTATCTATCAACCACTGCACCTTTATTGTGGACTTTGGTAAAGGCATCTCAAGTATTGCTTTATTTTTTATGGTTTGGTTTAATTCCTTGAGAGGACACCGTAAATCTTAGGAATTTTTCTACTACTACCCCGAGTGTGCATTTTGACAGGCTAAGCTTCATGTTATATTTTCGTAAGAATTGAAAAGTCTCACATAAATCATCAATATGCTGTTGAATTGAGGTGCTCTTTACCAGCATGTTGCCTATGTGTACCTTTATGGATCGTCCGATTTGATCCTTAAGATTTTGTTAACCAAGTGGCACCTGCATTTAACAATTCAAAGTTCATGACCTAGTAACAAAATGTTCCATCTTCAGTAGATGAAAGATGCCTTTTGTTAATCTACTGGGTCTATTTTGATTTGGTTGCATCCAGAGAAAGCAGCCACAAAGATAAGAATTTGTGTCCAACGAATGTGTCAACCTGGCCATCAATTATAGAAAATAGGTAACTATCTTTTAGACAAGCTTTGTTCAAGTCAATGAAATCAACATACATTCTCCACTTGCCATTGGCTTTTTTAACCCTTACTACATTGGCAGCCATTCAAGATAGCATACTTCCCTTATGTAACCCTCCCTCAGAAGTTTGTCAATTTCTTCCCTGGTCGCTTGAACTCTTTCAGAGGTAAATTTTCAGTTCTTCTACCTCACCAGTTTTACCTTTGGATTGATATTCAAAGAATTCATGATAACACTTGATTCAATCGTTGGCACATCTGCAACCGACCAGGCAAAGACAATAGCATTTTAACATAGAAACAGTAAGAAATCCCTTTTTGCCTTTTGTTCAAGGAAGGCGCCAATTGTCATAGTCAAATCTAGGTCTAGGGATGAAAAAGCACCCCTATTTTCCTCAACAGTATAAGGTTTGAGATTATGCAAGTCACACCTAAACTTTCAAGCATTACAGCATTTGGGCTTTTGGTGTGATCATGTTCATGAAAATAGCTCACCTTGAAGGCTAATTTTGTTCATTTTTTGGATCACATCATCCTTTTATGGTCAATTCAATGGACATAAGATGACACTGTCATACTATTGTTTGGTTGGCCTTAAGATATCCAACTTTGGTCAATGTTGGGAACTTTATCGTTAGGTGATAAATTATTGTGATCAATTTTGTATGCTTATGGTTAATCAACAACCAAGAAGTTGACCATGACCATGTGTCTGTGCTTTTGTCGTAACATGGCCCGAAAATGAATCCTAACAAGCTTGACTTATAACGTGTGTGTACCCCTCGTTCCTATATATATCCATATATCATTATTTCTTTATTTATAGTGTCATATCATTATTATTTTTTTCTTATTTTCTTAATTATTATTTTTTTGTATCTGGGAATAAGTCATCAAGATGAATAACTCATTTGACTTAACCCTAAATAGTCATTACAAAAGACCATTTATTTTGGAGTCACCACCAATATATTTTGGCTAGGTGAGATTGATCGGGTTATGAAACCCTTAAAAAAAACTTCGAGGTCAAGTGAACACTAGAGATCACGTGAAAGTGTCCGAGAATTGGTTACAATCATGATAGAGATCGATCCCTCTCATGATGTTTGGCAATATATACCTTATTAATCACATGTTAACTTCAATTTTGATATTTATTCAGTTTCAACATTTGGCCTTTAAGTATAATTCTCATTTTCCAAAATAAAACTTTATGAAGCAAATATATTATTCCACTCGAAAAAATTGAGTTTTTAATATTCTTGAAAATCGAAATAGTTATCATACCCCACCAGAGGACCGAAAGAGCATGAAAGGTTTTACCACTATTTTTCATAAAGCCAGAGGAATATGAAAGGTTTTAAAAATCAAAATATCTATTCTACCCCACTGGAGAGCCGAAGGAATAAAAACGGTTTTATTTTTTGAAATTCATAAAATCTCGATTTTTGTTTTGAAAAGGATATCTGGTTATTAAAATAATCCGTAAAACCCCTTTCATATACTTAGAGACATTCCACGAACTACTTTAATTCGGAGACATTGCCTTAATTTTTAAATTTTTTGATTTTATGAAAAATAATGAAATTTATCCTGAAACCCTAAGTACACATTTAACATGGAAGTATCTCAGTGACCTTAAAGGACTCAATGACATCAAATGAATAAGCCTATTCGTATTGTACACCTTCAATGTATAAGTATCTTGGTGATTACATAGGATTTGGTTCTAATATACTAAAATGTCCTTAAGGTCCACCTTCGACGTTAAAGTATCTTGGTAACCTTAAAGTACTAGATAACTTCATAAAAAGATAAACATATCCCTATTATGCACCTTTGACATAGAAGTATCCCGATGATCATAAAGATCTCGATTCTAAGATAAATGACTAAAATGCCCCTAAGGTGTACTTTTAATATGAAAGTATCTCGGTAACCCTAGAGGACTAAAAAATGATCATAGAAGGGTGAACCTATCCTAAATACACACCTTTGGCATAAAAGCATCCTGGTGAGTATATCGAACTTGATTATAAGAGAAATTACTAAAATACCCATAGGGATTACCTTCGTTTTTAAAGCATCCCAGTGACCTAAAGGACACAAAAATGGTAGGAAATGACCTTTTTACTCGATAATTGTTATATTAAGGTAACCTAAAATGCAAAAATTACAATTAAGCATCTAGACTTTTTCAAAAATTACATTTTGTGCTTTCCCAAAAAACCAGAAGAATACGAAAGTTTTTTAATACTCTAAACCTCACCGGAAGGCCAAAGGAATACTAAAAATAATTAAAATGTCCTAAATGGGGAATTTAATGTTAGAAATGACCATTTTGAACTAAAAGGCTAGGTTTTCCTAACGGTCCCATAACTTTTCAAAATTTGCAAATTGATCCCTACAAAATTAAACGTGAAATTAAACATCAAAATATCAAAATCCACATAAAAATCAAATCAAAATTATAAGAAAGGTTCGGGCAATTACCTTTGGCCTTGGAACACATTTTTCAATATTTACATATAAACCCCTAAACTTTTTACAATTACAAAAAAACCCCAAATCCAAAAAATATATTTCAACATGATAAAATGCATAAAATACATTCCTAAATGTATATGAAGGTTTTGGCAAAGCATGGAATGGCTAGAAATTATTTTTTTACTTTTTACAAATTAGCCCTTAAACTTTCTATATTTATTAAAACCTAAAAATTAAAAAAATTATCATATACGCATACATTTAAGTTTAGGCCCCACAAAACAAAATTTTCCAACTCAATAATCATATATCCTAGCTTTATCAAGCACAAATCAACATCACCATGTAAGAAATCATAAAAAATAAACATATAAACATGTTGTTCCAACATATTAACAAGAAAATACTAATAGCATATGTATGATCATATATATTTGTCAAATGAAACATCATAGCACAAAAATTAACATCATGTCAACAACAACAAATTTCATGAGAAAAATTAAACTATCGTTAATAAAAAATCAAACATAATAAAGAAATCAAAGAAAATAGTTCATTAAAATTAAAATCCAACTAGTTTCATGGAATAGTTGGAATCCAATGGGACTAGTTTACATGAAACTAGTTTAAAAAATCCAAAATTAAAATAAAATTAAAAATTAAAATCAATAATCATAAACAAAATTTTGGAAACAAAATAATGAAAAAAATATTGATTGGAAATCCAAAACTCTTAAAATTATACAAGAAAAATCTTTATGGTGGAAAATTGATATATGTAAAAAAAATTCAAAACTCATAAAATAAATTAGAGTTTCAAAAAATGATTTAACATGAATTTAATAAAAATATTTAATGAATTTTAAAAATTTTAAACTTAGAAAAATCCTGTTAAAAAATTTTACAAAGTAGAAAACCTCGTATATTGAAAATAAGAAAATTTTCAAAAATAATTCCAACTTTAGAAAAATAAGTTGAATTTAATCCCTTGCTTAGAACATAAATTTACAAAAATAATAAAGATAAAAACTTAAAATTCAAAATAAATTTTACCAAAAAATTCACGAGTATGACACTCGCAGTACAATGAAAAATTCAAAATTAATTGACAAAATTGACAATTTTAACACCTCATGGTATAAAATGCCAATAAATATTTTTCTTGAATATTTTTTATTTTTTGGAGTGCATAATGGTTAAATTCCCAAAGTTTACGAAAAAATCTCGAAAAATTCTTTAAAATGAGAAATTTGACTGTGATATCATTCGCAAAAGTGGTTTTCAAAATTTGTCAAGAAAATATTCAAAAACTAATTTTCCTTTTGAATATTCATCTTTTCTATTCGAGATTGGCCAATGACATTTTTTTGTCCCATGCACGTATAACTAATTAGGTATTACAGAGCAAGTTATAAAAATGCTAAGACCACTTGGTGGAAGTCGACTTCTACCAAGGTGACTACTAAGTTCTCATTCTCAAATAAGTGGGACTATTAGAAACAAGCCCCAAATGAAATTAGGTGTCTATAGCTCACTATCACCAAGGGTTTCTCAGAAGGTTTTTTTTTTACTGGTATCATTTAATTTGTGAAACTATAGATAGGCAAGGACGGTTAAGGTTGTTAGCACAGTATCCTATTTTTCAAAAGGTATCTCATTGCAAAGTTTCCACAGCATTACTGTTATCAATCAAGATTTGATCAACATGATAATTACCTAAGATAGCTAACATGACAATTGGTTCATTTTCATTATCAGCGACTAACTCATTATCATCTTCGTTGAAAGTTACTTCCCAATCATTCTACCTTACCTTTTTGGAATAGATATCAACTATTTTGATCAATCTAAAGTGCAATTTTCTTTTGGACTTACTACTCGTCCAGGCTTCATTAGACCCAATGATGTTGTTTATGGTACTGAGGACTGGGTGCTTCCCTATAGCTTTGTCATTATACTTGTCTAATGGTTTTGAAGTACTCGAACCCATATTGTTTTTTTCTAACAAAATGTTTAATGTCCTTTTTACGTATTAAGGCTTCAATGGCATTCTTGAGGTTGATGCACTCTTCTGTGACATGGGCAATGTCATCATAGAATTCATAGTGCTTTCAAAGGTTCCTATGGTTTTTTTCCCTTTAGTGATGATGGTTATTAGAAAAAACTGTCTCTTAAAATGGTGTGTCAGATTTGTGTTTGACTGGTATTAAGTGAGGTATAAGTGTTGTACTTGCTATAAAAAAACAACCAGTCACACTTTCAACTAGGTTGGCTCTAATTTGATAATTGCCCAAATAAAAGCAGTTATATGTGTGATTTTTTTTACTAAACCAATCTAGTTTTCTTTCTAATTACCCAATTTGATTGATCTCTTTTTTGGTCTGAGTCTGGTCATTTGAACTTCCAATTAGTGATCTTTATGTCTTCAACATTTGCATATTTTTGTGCTTTTTCATAAAGTTGATACAACTTTCTCTATCGGGCATTAGTAAGGGCGTGATTTAGATATTTATGACAAACCCCAAAAATAAGAGCTTAGAAAGCCTATTTGCTATTCAGCTCATGAACTTTTAATGTAGCTGTGTGAAAATGTTTAACGTACTCTCGAATGGTCTCTTCAAGGTTTTGTTTCATAGCCATCAAGCTAGCCATAGTTCTAGCTACTGAAAGCCAACTTCCAAAGTGAACTAGGAATTATCTACCCAACTAATTAAAGTTCACAATCAAACCTGGCTTTAGTGAATACCACCTTATTCCATGAAGAGTAATAGGGAAAATTAGACATTAGACTACATTTGGACTAGACTAAGAACTTCTTTAGGCTTCTTAGTTCTCCAAGTTTATCGCTGCTTAGGCTGGTTATGATTTCTGTTATTCTGACATACAAGTGCCTAGTTTAATGGTTACCATTGTTTTGGCAATCTGGCTAGTTCTGACGTTTAGCCTATGCTTGTATCAATTGTTGTTGTTGTATGATTGCTTGCTATGCAGCCATATGGTTTATCATTGCTTGGATCTAAGCAAGATAGTGCTTATGGTCGTCCGGCTATGGTAAAGGCTTATGGTCGCATAGGTATCATAGGGTTCATACCCATCTAGCTGAATAGGTCTGCCGTATTTGGAATCGATAGGTTTGTATTTTCGGTGACTGGTTGTTGTTTTGTGTGTTTGGTGACTAGTTGTTATGTTTGGGTGATGGCAATAGTTTAGGCAACACTATCTGGGGTTGATAAGTTTTTAGAGCAATATTAGTTGCACTGTTTAGATCTAGTACTAGTGTTTTGGTGTGGCGAGGGTGAAATTGATGTGAGTAAATTTTTTTAAAAGTTAGTGGTAAAAATGTTTGTGGGTATGCATTGGAGAACATGTATTGGTATATAGGTAGTATAGGACATGTTGTCATTGATGACAAAATCAACCCTAATGTCGTTGTAGAATTAGGCATCATGATGTCAGGTAATAGCTCGATAGGCAGTAAGTTTGTACCAAATGTGGCTAAGATAGCAGGGGTAGAATCATTTGATTGGGAAGCCATAATGGCAGTTGGTTTAGTGAAGTAACAAATTGTGAGGTGTTCACTTTTTGGATCTTTCTCACAACAATGCCAATTGTTGATGCAATAATAGAGGTTGATGGATCAAGGATGATTGGTTGGTTCTCCAATAGAAGATCCGCAAAATAAGAAAGGTTAGAGAGCACCGAAGTTTATCCTCTGAGGCGCACTCCGATTCTTAAGTCAACAAAAAATTTTTAGAGAGAGAGGCAAGGCAATATAATAGCAAATATGTTGTGGTAATTGAGCTTTGGGTTTAAAAAGAATATATCACCTTATATAGTTTTCCTATATGACCGAGGGTTGATGTACCTTTAGATGGGCTTTTAGCAAGAAAGCCAATTTGGGCCTAGAGATGTAAGTCACCATATATGTATAACAAGTTTGGATACTTAGTTGGTACAGATGAAAGATTATGTAATTTCGTTTTGTATAAAGATTAAGTACAAAAAAGGGTTTTAGTCATTGTAATATTATGATTAGAGTTGTCCTTCATTGAGGCAAAGGCACGGATGGCAAAATAATTTTCTTGCTCAAGGTTTGGTCTCATGAATCACAAGTCTTAATGGCCTTTTTTTATTTTTTATATTAAAAAATAATTTCTATCCTTTAACTATATTTTACAATTAAATTAATATAAAATACTTTATTAATTACAAAATAAGTATGATCATATCAAACTCGAGCTTTAAAAACTTTATCTAAACCAATCGTGAATAAGATTGGTCGAGTGATTAACTCAAACTCGGACATTATGAAAATGTTTTCGCAAACCATGGAAGACATGCTAACAATTTGACCGGTCTATGAGTTGTGCTATCCATTCACCAATATGCTCCACTTGAATTAGATTAAACTTTTGTTAAGATTTTTATAATCTAAATCAACATGATTCTATTCAAATGACTATTTAATCAATAACAAATTTTAAAAATTTAGTAATGATTGCATATAAATATTGTTAGAAAAATAAATTTTTAATATTTTAGAATATTTTAAATAAAAAAATAAACTCTTGGACCAAGTTGAAGTAAGTCGAATCCATCAACTCTCCTACCTAGATTTAGCAATCGATTTTATTTATGTAATATTTACATATTATAATTATATTTAAAATAGTAATTATTATTATTATTAATAATTTATATTACATAAATTTTGATATATTTATATGTTTATATTATATTCAAATTATTTTTTAATTATATCATATTTTATATCATTTTTAATTGTAATTTTTTGTAATACTCGCGTTGTATAGTGATATCTAGTCTAAAGTTATCTAACAAACAAACAAAACTAGGCGAGAAAAGAATAATGTGAGGTTCATTTTGGCTGCAAGAAGAAATGCAGAATTGGCCACGTTTTAGAAAGATGATGAAGAGTTTTGGAAGTTGGATCAATTCTCTCTCATCCCACGCCTTTCCTAAGGGCGTGTTGTGCACCCTCGCTAAATTATCACATCCTATTTTCATTTTTCTTTTTAATTTAATTTTTTAAATTTATACTTTTAAGCGAGAAGTCGAACACGCTATTCACATTTAAAATTACTCATAATAAAATAAATTTTAAATATTTGCGAACTACCCTATGATATTGTGATATTAATTTATAAACTATTTATATTAAAATAAAATTTTTTAAATATAATTATAATAATTTTTTGTCATATATAAACATTCGAAGGATGCGAATTGTCATGTAATATTAATATATGAGTCTATCTGTATTGATATGAGATTTTTTAAACATACAGTCTTATAATTATAAGAATTCTTCATCATTTATATAATTTTACATTTTTATATACAATAAATATTAATTTTTTGAATTCTTTTTTAAATAATATTTGATGAGACTGAATTTCAATGTTACTTTATATTCTAATTCTTATCACTGGATACTCTCTTAATAAGTAATATTTAATTCTGAATTGATTAATAATTTAAAAGTAAAAACAATTGATGACCCCCTTTAAAACTTTTGAAACAATAGTTTTTAGAGAAAATTTTGAAAATGCGCGTGGTGGGAGTATTTTAAAAAGATTCTCCGGGGCCCCATCTTTTTGATTTTGCTATCTCCATGATCAGAAGACAAATAAATGCAATACTATGATCTAGACAGAATTTTAGAAATTTGAAAAAGTTTAGATTAAATTATTATTTAAATAATAAAAATATTTTTATTAAATTAAATTATAAAATATTTAAAATTTAATGTAATAATATATTTAATCTATTTTATATATAAAAGTATAAATAAAAAAAACTTTAAAATTGATGAAAACAATCATTGTTCACTAAATTTTAAAATGATTTTTATAGATTACATTAATAAGATTTATAGAAACTTATAAGTAAAAAAATTTTATTTTATTAAAATATTTTTTAGAAATAAATTTATTTGATAATAACTAAAAAAGGTTAAGGTTGACGTAAATTGTTTCATTTCAAAGTTTCACTTTTTTCTTAATGTTAAAAAGTAAATAAATATATTTGATAAATAAAAAAGAGTTAAAAGTTATATTAATTTGATATAATTTACAACTGAAATGAAATTTATATATTAATATAAAACTCATTAATGAGTTATTTTATTAATTTTATTTATTTGTAAAATATACTATACATGGTCAAAATTCATAAAACAATGAAAATTTACTTGTGACATTAGTGACAATGAATACTAATATGTGAATGTAAAAAATCTCTTGACTTGACAAAATAGTTATTATTGTTCACTATATTTTTAAATTGCCATTATAAATATGTTTTTACTTAGGTTTATCTAATTTATAAGTAAGAAGTTTAATTTCATTAAAACACTTTTGTTAAATGGATTAATTTGACAATAAATATAGGATAATTAAATGTTTATATGAAATTAATTTATCTTAAATATTTTAATTTTCATTTATCTTAAAAATAAATTAATTTATTAAATATAAATAAAAAAGATTTGAAATTTACACTGAATTTTTATCTTCTTAATTAAGTTTTCAATAATATAAAAAATAAATAATTTTATAATAATTTGTATATGAAATAAACTTTACATGTTAATACAAATTTTAGTTAATGTACATTTAATAGTTTTTTATTTTTAAAATCTAAAATTATATATAAAAAACAGATAAATCAACTATTATTTACATATAAAACATACGATAATAAATATTAGCATATATGAATATAGATAATTTTTTGAACTAACAAAAACAGTCACTGTTGTTCACTAAAATTCTAAATTGTAGTTGTAAATTATTTAAATTATAGTTGTAAATTATTTTAATATTAATAAAATACTACAATACTATAAAACAATGAAAATTCATGTGTGATATATATGACATGACTATTAGCATATATTAAATAATAAAAGAGTTTTTGAGGTCAGTGGTTTTTTTATGACTTGATTTATGAACAACTTTACTAAATGTAGATCTAGTAATTTTGGTCCAGATATAAAAGTACAATACAAAATCAACATATTTAATAAATAAGAAAATAGTGTAACAATTATGATACATTTTCACAGGATTAATAAAATTAACACAAAAAATTTAATAAATCTATTACATTTATATTTAAGATTTTAATATATTTAATCGTTTATATTGCATCTATGTTAATAGTATTGAAATAAGAAACATGAAATACACCAAATAAATGCATATTGTTGGGTCTAATTATATGCACGAAAAGAAAAGATTTTATGTAGTTTTCCATAATTTTGTTTTTGTTTATGTATTTTTTTATATCACCATGACAAATTAT
This sequence comes from Adansonia rubrostipa, assembly GCA_038381775.1. Lineage (NCBI taxonomy): Eukaryota > Viridiplantae > Streptophyta > Magnoliopsida > Malvales > Malvaceae > Adansonia > Adansonia rubrostipa. Next base: position 87,314 of record JBBYHM010074903.1, read on the forward strand.
GACTCACTTAGAAAGTGGTCCACATGAATATCATTTTATATATTATATATATTTTTTAATTTCATTTTATGCTTTGATGCCCTTCAGTACTCCTTATCCTACAGCGTCTCAGTTTTTGTTCTCTTTATATTTTTTGCCTTCGCCAAGCTATTCACATAAGTGAATATAAAGCTTGAAGCTGGAATTCAGTCATTCACCATTCCTTAAGAACATATATAGGGTAAAATTGAACATTGCTAGGCAATTTTAGTTTAGTATGGCAGGAAGTTTTACTTGGAGCAGAGAAGAAGATAAGGCTTTTGAAAACGCAATTGCAATGCATTGGATAGAAAAGGAATCTAAAGAGCAATGGGAGAAGATTGCTTCAATGGTTCCTAGTAGAAGTCTGGAGGAATTGAAGCAACACTATGAAATTCTAGTGGAGGATGTTAGTGCAATAGAGGCTGGTCGAGTGCCACTTCCTTGTTATACGGGAGAGGAAGCAACATCTTTTGCCAAGGATGTTCATGGATTTTCCGATAAGAGATCCAATTCTGGTTATGCAACCGGATATTCGGGGTTAACCCATGATTCGAGTGGACATGGAGGGAAAGGAAGTTCCAGGTCCGACCAAGAAAGAAAGAAAGGAATTCCATGGACAGAAGAAGAGCATAGGTATTCATTCTCTCTCTCTATCTCTCTCTGTACTACTACTACTACTAATACTACTACTTTCTGTCGATTGTTTGTATTACCAGACTTCAGCAACTGAATTTGAAACAAGTTATTCTTATTCATTATCAACGAGCTTGGGTAGTTTATTAATCAGTGCTAAAAAGCTGGACGACTGAAGATTTGGAAATTGGAATTTGTAATTGTTCTAACTCCAAGGGGAATTAAGTTAATAGTTGATTTGAATTCTTTATTTGGAATAGGATCTGACTGACATTCATTCTATAAAAAATCAAGCTGCCATGTAATCGAGTTTAGCTTTGTTATCCAGGTTATTTCTACTTGGTTTAGACAAGTTTGGGAAAGGAGATTGGAGAAGCATTTCAAGGAACTTCGTGATATCAAGAACTCCAACGCAGGTGGCTAGCCATGCACAAAAGTACTTCATCCGCTTAAATTCCTTGAATAGAGACCGGCGGAGATCCAGTATCCATGACATCACAAGCGTTAATAATGGGGATACGTCTCATCAATCGCCTATCACCGGCCAACAGGCCAGCACAATCTCATCGGGTACCGCGGCCATGGGGCAGTTGAAGCACAGGGCTCAGTCAAATTTGCCAGGTTTAGGCATGTATGGAGCAACTGTGGGGCGTCCAGTTGCTGCTGCTGCCGGGCATATAGGACCTGCTGTAGGGACTCCTGTTATGCTTCCTCCTGGTCACAACCCGCCTCCTCCCTACATCGTCCCAGTGGCTTACCCCGTGCCACCACCGCCGATGCACCAATAAGTTCTCAAATCAATCAGAGGGCAACAAAACAATGTGCGTTTCTTGAACCTGAAATAATGCTGATGATGAACCAACCATTCCTGACGAGATCTTTATACAATAACAAAGTGGACAGAGAAGAACAGAGAACCGTGTAGTAATCCATCAGCGGTTTTCGCTTCCTCTAGCTACTGGATCCCTTTGTTTATCTCCCAAGAATACTTCTTGTCAAGTTCGCGGCCAGCTGAGTCAAAACTGCCTGTAGAACTTGTATTTCTCTAATATAAACTATGAATACGAGATTGTTATTTTGGAGCTGGGTTTTGGTAAAACAAATGTTTCATATAATTTCCCCCAGTCAATAGTAGACGAAGCAATTTTGAAATCGATATGATTACACCATACGAATACAAAAAAAATTAAAACACAAAAAATAAAAAACAATATGAATATGATATGAAAACATAAATAAATCTAAATCTATATAATAAATTGTTAACATATTCAAATTTATATAAATTATAATACCTTAGACACATGAAAACATATTATGAATATATGAATTATCAGATCTAGTAAAGATGGTATATTTGCGGCACCAGAAAAGTCTCGTACTCTTATTCCTTTTCTTCCTACGGTTTCAGTAAAACACTTCTCAAAAATCATATTTTCAAAAAAAAAAAAAAAAATCAGTCAAAGAGATGCCTACTAATTCTTCAATCACAATTAAAAGTTAAAACATCAGTCATGATGAAATCTATCCGAAATATTACTTGTCAACTAAGGTGGGCAAAATTACATAATAAAAAAGGGACGGGATAAAATCTCACTCAAAAATTTTCAACATCCATTTCATTTTAGATGAAAATGTCCTGTAAGGATATGATACAATAATTGTTTTCTTCCCCACCTCCACCACAATGGTGGCTCAAATAGTCGTCTCCTTTTAGGTTGTTTTTCTGCAAACAAAGGCCAAAACAGACCAAGTAAATAAAGGAAAATACTAGGAAACCATTCTTAAACTCCCATGTCAACAACAATGCAGGCAAATACAGATGAACCCACTAGCGTGCATGCTTCTAGTTCCAAAAACTGTATAATCTTTTCTTCGAGCAAGTCAATAGAAATAAAAGAATTAAACTACATGAACACCTAGATCGCAAGAAAAGTTTGCAAACAGTTCCTTACTTTTGTTCTCCGTAAAATACATCCCCCATTGTGCCTGCAATTTTTCAAAACTTAAAGTAAGAGTAGGCCAGTACTCCATCTGAATCTTCAGGACATCCAACACTGTATGTAGGCCAGCTTTAGAAGGAGCAATGTCCAACGGTTCACACCCGGAACTTTCACCTAACAATACCTTTTTTATTAAAGAAAAAGCCATGTCAGAACATACTGCATTACAGCAGTTGGGCTTTAGCGCAAGTTATAAAAGGTAAGGGTGGAATTTGAGTAGGGACCCTAGCTTTGAGCCATAATGCTCCCTCTTGTACTGGAAAAAAAATTGCATTACAACTTCAAATAAAGTGCTGTGTTTGACACATCAATAAAATGTGCATATATACATGTGTGTGACTATATATACATACATCAATTATACAAAGTTAACACATGCATATATATAAATAGAATAGTAATTATTACATGTCTTTGTAATTTTGTTCTATTACTTGATCTCTACTCAATTGTTGTATTTACCTTGATTACTGCAGTAGCAGAAGATGATATTGAACGGAGATTGTAGCTGCCAACATAACCCACAAAAAAAAAAAAAAAGTAATAATGAAAAACAGAATTAAATTATAATGTTGAACAGTACCAAACAGCAAAGATTAAACTACAAACCCGCCCTCAAGTATGACAAGCAGCTTTCCATCAGAGAGGGTACTCAACATTTGTGTCATCCGTGCATAACCAGCAGGAGTCACCTACAATGACAAAAATACTGTCATTATATAATGCAATGCACTCAATGGATGAATAAATTTTACAAAATTAAAAATTTTAAATGCTTAGAAATGAATCAAAGCATTTATATGATCCATTTGATGAGTTAATAATATTAAGGTGCTGAATTTCTCAAATAATTACAAGCCAGAGGGGCATGAGATAACTGAATGGGGACCCAATTACATGAGCAAACATATCCTTTAAATGCAGCCAATCACAGGCTTTTATAAAAATATACCATTGAATACCTGCGGTAATAGCACAGTTTTCTAAAAAGTTCCATTCTCTTGAGTAAATCAAGATATGGAAACAAACTTTATATGTTATGGAAGTAAACTCACATCACAGCATCCTAAAGGATCACCACGAGCAGCATCAAATCCTGCTGATATGATGGTAAAATCAGGAGCAAACTTGGAAGCTGCAAGGTGTTTGAAACACTGTTATTTAGGCAACAAATCTGGTATTAACTAATCCAGGTTTTAAGATTTAACAAATGGGGGCCAAGATTGCAGGTATTCCTTTTTGATACTTGAGATTACCAAGGATTGTACCTGGTCTTTGGTACCAAAAATGCAGTGAGAACAGATATTCAGACATACAAATATGATCCTAATCATAGTTTCTAAAAGAGGTTGAAGATGAAAAAAAGAAAATTGCAAGAAACATAAGAAACCCTCAGCTACATAATATTTATAACAGTTTGCAGCGATACAGACTTTGCTGATCAGTTCAAGCAATAAGAAATGCTTCATAGAGATAGAAGTCTTAGATTTGCACTTCAATAAAGTAAAACAAGCTATAGTGAGTTCATAAAGTTATATAAAACTGCCAATAATTCATTTCCTCTATAGCTTTAAGGATTGTTTCTCAACAAAATGCATTGCTCTCACATTCAAGAAGCATATAATCGTTCTCATTCTTAAATATCCGCGTTTTGAAATAAACCACCAGCAACTCTAGCAAGTTAGCTCCAGACTTAAAAATTCCATCAAGAAGACCTGAACGCTATACTTTTAACATATGAATACAAAGTGATGCTAATGGTATTAAATGAAAGGCAAAATATCCTATACATAAGCAGTGGAGTTTTTTAAACTCCACTAGCAGGTTAGATGATTGACATGCGTCCCATTACAGTAAATTTAGTAAAATTAATAAATTAATCAATTATTAAATGAACATATGGCAATCATCTAACTTTGCTTGTGAAGTTAAAAACTCCACTATCTGTATAAAATATAATCCTTAATTAGCACAAATTAATCTTGGAAAGGGTTCAAGACATTTTGTTTCTAATTGAGCATTCCAAAAACATAAAAGAGGATATACGCTAAGACCATTATTAAGCAGACTGATTCATTATATTCCAACCAGCTACATCAATAATATGTTATATAACACGATTCCGTAAACTGAAAAGTCTTAAGTTGGCCACCAGAGAACAGAATTAGGCACAGACTGATCACAGTTGTGGAAGATAACATGATTAAATGCATCTTCTAGGTAGTTAATGCACTAAAACTGTATTATGCTGTATGATAATCATCTTCCACATGACAATTAAATGCAAAGATATACCCAGCAAGGAGAAATAACAACCTATTGGAAGCACCACATGTTGAAATGCAAAAATATAATCATTATCTCCAACTCCTCCACGACTCCATGGAATATTCACACAAAATCCTTCTGCACCCTTGCTACCAACCTACAGAATTAAATTGAAGAAAGGAATCAAAAAGGAGCATTGATTACAGCCCAAGATATATAAGATGGATAAACCATATAAAACTCCGACCTTAAACATAAAACAGACTTGACAAGATACACATAACCAGATGCAGGAAAAGAGACTTGACAAACAGAGCTTTACAGAATGAACAATAAGCATAAATCAAATAACCAAAAGAAAAGAAAAAGTTAGGCAGGCAAACTTCTAACAAATTGTTTGTCTGAAATTTATCTGGGTGAGGCAATGCAGCAAGGCATATGCATCATTACTGCAGAACAAATAACTAGAAGCACCAAGGTTACTAAGAAGAGTTAAAAGTATGAAAGGTAATAAGCAGGGTAGTCAGTGCTCAAGCAATCATTCTTGTTCTAAGTTTGTATAATCTACACCTGTAAAAGCATGTACAAATCATTTGATTTTACTCCAGAAGTAGACTGAGATCTAAAAAGCAAAAAAGATGCCACTTCTTAGTTTCCATGCTTTAGATCAGGAATCTTAGAGACCTCTTCTAACTCCACAGAGAGCTAAGCAGCAAGCTAGTTGATTTCATTATATACTGCCAGCTTACAAAAGGAGAGAATCTATGACAGCAGCAGGATTCTTTGTATCAATATGAAGTTTTGATTTTTCATAACTGGATTCTAATCCATATTTAATACATTTGCTAGCAGCATGACCATAACCTAACATCCATCCCTTATGTTCCCAAAGCACCTGAGGCTAAGAATACTGCAGTATCAACAGGGTCAGTCCTACGCAATTTGGACAAATTTCCAATATTCCCCAAATATTAATTAGATAAATTGAAAAATTAAAATCGATAAAGATCTATGAATCTGACATATAACTTACAAATATTAATGCCAAAATCAAATCAACCAGCCATCTAGAGTCCCAAAGGGACAATAAGCAGTCATTATTACAATGAAACCAATATTTATTACTGTTAATATGCCCGCTCTTCTTTGTTCCCTTATAAGGTGATGCAGGAGCATCCAGTTAATGACTTTAGATTACTGCTTTAGGATAAAGACAAGAGTTATGTTTCTTTTAAGACATGTAATTATCGCTTTAGGATAAGTTTTATGCTTTTAAGATATGTAATTATTATTTTAGGATAAGTCTTAAACATTTAAAGACGCATATCTAGTATGAGATTTATCTGGTATTAGATAATGTAGGAATAAGAAATCTAGTGTAAAAGACTTGGCGTATAGTATAAATACCCCATTAAGGGATAGCAGCTGATGAATTGTTTGTTTCTTTTGATATTCAATCAAAGAGGTTTCTTTTAGACCCTTACTCTATCTTTTGTGTCCTACTTCAGTTATTTTTTAGCACTTTCACTATTCTTTGCTATCTCTTTCTTCCTACCCTAATCAAATTGATATCAAAGCTATGGTCGGACAAGCTAGAGGTAGGGGCCGACTAAGTTGAGGCGTATGGTAAAGAGTTGTCGCAAGCTGTACAAGCTTTACAGTGACAAGGACATGTAGAAGCCCGAATGGAGATTCTGGAAGGTGGCCACGAACATTTTGACACACCGAAAAGTGGTCTAAGGGAAGTATCTGTAAAACAGAGACTGAGAATGAGAACCCCTTTCATAATACTGGACCTGCAAATTTTGTATTAAGAGGTGTATTGGAAGATCAATTATTACATGCTTTAGAGTTGAATGGTGGAGGAGCGAAGATCTAACTGGATGACTTCCATGAAGAGCTATAAGCAAAAAACTACCTAGATTGGGGAGCCACTACTGAAAATTATTTTGAGCGGAAATGCAAAACCCAGGAAGGTCCTATACGTAAAGCTTAAATTGAAGAGTGCAATGCTTTAATGGTGGAAGAGAGTTGAAGAAGAACAAGCACGTCAAGGAAAGTAAAAGATCATTAGTTGAGAGTACATGACGAGAAAGTTCTGGAAACAGTTCTTGCTAGCCGAATATGTGATGGGACTCTGCAAGAAGTTTCACTTGCTTCGATAGAATGGAAGAATAGTCGATCACTACACCTCTGAATTCAACAATTTGTCTATTAGAGTTGGGTTGAATGAAACAAATAAGCAGTTACCTCTCACTATATTACTGGATTGGATCCAGGAATTAGAGATGGGATGGCAGTGGTTCGTATATTCAATTTGGAGGATGCAAACCAGTATGCCCTACAGGCTGAGAAATGGTTTTTGCTTTGTGGTGCAAGTAGACCTCTATTTAGTAAAGAAGTTGGCCCTGCTCAAGGCACTTTTAGGGGTAAAGGAATTTCTTCAACCGGTAAGGTTAGTGGAGGGAATATAATGGGAACCAGCAAAGGTGACAAAGGGAAGGAAGTATGATATGGAACATAACCCAATCTAAGTAAAATGTATCTCAAGTTAGATGCTTAAGTTCCAGAGAAAAGGAGCACGCTTCTTAGATATGTCCCAATAGAAAGATGAATTTCATCGAGCTTGATGAAAAAAGGTCAAGAGCTATCAGATCCGATCAATCATGAGCGTGCAGAGGATGAAAAAGAGGTAGATATATACCATGCACAAGGAGAATCCTTGATGATCAAGACAGTGATGACTACCACTAGCCAAGATGATAAAGGAGATTGAAAGAGTAAAAGTATATTTAGGACTCATGTCCATTGTAGTGCTTAGTGTGTGATGGCATTCTTGATAGCGGAAGCTCAGAAATCTATGTCCCCAAAGAAACTGTGGATGAGTTCAAGTTGCTTATAGGGAAACACCCTCATCCATACAAGATTCAATGGGTAAAAAGAGGGATTTGAGATACAGATGAAGTCCTAATGTTTAGTCAAGTTCACTATGAGCAATAATGTCAGTGATGAGACATGCGATGTCATGCAGATGGATGCATGTCACATCCTTTCAGGTCGACTTTAGTTATTTGATCATGATATGCAGCATTTGACTAAGGAAAATACATACTGCTTTTATACAACTAGAAAAAAAATACTTTAAATCCTAAAAAAAAAGAAAAAAAAAAGAAAAGAAATGATGCACAAGACCAATAAACTAAATGGGTTAGCTGAAGAGTTAGAGAATGAAGGCTAGGAATTGGGAGTAGTATTTGCTGTTATTAATAAAGTTATAAGCAACTTTGACAATGATGGGCACTTGAAAAAACAAATTGAAGTAATTCACAGGCTGTTGGACGAATTTGCTAAGTAGATTACCATTAGCTTGCCACAATGTTTACCGCCAATGAGAGCATTCAACATGCCACACATTTGGTGCCTAAAGCCTCTTTACCAAATCTACCAGCATATAGAATGCCACCAACAAAATAGCTAGGGATACAAAGCAGGTTGAAAAGTTGATGGGGAAAGGACTGGTGCATGCAGCAAAAGCCCATGTGCTTGCCCAGGCCTGCTTGCTCCTATAAAGGATGGCTCTTAGTGGATGTGTGTTGACAACCGAGCCATAAACGAAATCACTATCAAGTATCAATTTCCCATCCCACGCTTGGAAGACATGCTTGATCAATTGGCCAGTTCTAGGGTATTTTCTAAAATTAAGGAGTGATGTAATCAAATTCGATTGAGGGAGATGAATGGAAAACTGCTTTTAAGACCCTTGACGGTTTATATGATTGGCTAGTGATGCCTTTTGGCCTTTCTAATGCCCCTAGTACATTCATGAGAGCCATGACCAAGGTACTTAAACCCTTTTTGCAATCCTTTGTTGTTTATTTTGATGATATTTTGATCTACAGTCTAAGTGAAGAAGAGCACTTAAAGCATTTACACCACGTCTCGAAGGTAGTGCACAAGGAGAAACTCTTTGTAATTTTGAAAAAATGCTCTTCTTACAAAATGAAGTTGTATTTCTAGGGCTCATTGTTTCTGAAAAGGGGTTGAAACCAAATCCAAGAAAGGTTCAAGCGATCAAAGACTGGCCAACACCAGAGTTTCAAAGAGGCTAGAAGCTTCCATGGACTAGCTTCATTTTATAGGAGATTCATAAGGAATTTCAGTGCTATAATAAGTCTTAAATTTTGAAGAGAGATAGCTTTGAACGAACGCAGCTTAAAAGGCTTTTAAGAGAATCAAGATGCTCCTGACTGAAGCACTTGTTTTGGCCTTACCATATTTTAAAAAGCTTTTTATGAAGGAATGTGATGCTTCCCAAAATGGGATTAGGGTTGTCCTTAGTCCAAAGGGAAGACCTTTGGAATTTTTCAGTTGAAAGTTGTCCCCTTCTAAGCTTAGGTATTCGACTTATGATGTGGAGTTTTATACTTGGTTAGGGCTATTCAAACTGGCATCGCTATTTGGCTTATAGAAGTTTGTTGTCGATAAGATCAAGCATTGAAGCATTTGAGTTAACAAAAGAAACTCAATGATCGTCATGCTAGATGGAGTTCTTCCTTGGATAAGTTCAATTTTTCTTTGAATTATAAAACGGGAGAGACAAATGTAATTGTGGATGCTTTGCGAAGGCGGTCTTTGATCTTAACCACAATGAGTTCCCAAGTTGTTGGGTTTGATGAGCTAAAGAACCAACATGTAACAGCTCCCTATTTCAGTCAAGTTGTGAAGGATTTATAACGACCAGAAGCTGTCGAGAAGTTGCCATACAGATTGCATGATGGGTTTCTCTTAAAAGGCAACCAATTATACATTCCAAAAGGGTCGTTTCATGAATAGATCACAAGAGAGCTTCATTGGAATGGTCTAGGAGAACGTTTTGGTCGAGACAAAATGATGGAATGAGTTCCCAAGTTGTTGGGTTTGATGAGCTAAAGAATCAACATGTAACAGCTCCCTATTTCAGTCAAGTTGTGAAGGAGTTATAAGGGCCAGAAGCTGTCGAGAAGTTGCCATACAGATTGCGTGATGGGTTTCTCTTCAAAGGCAACCAATTATGCATTCCAAAAGGGTCGTTTCGTGAATAGATCACAAGAGAGCATCATAGGAATGGTCTAGGAGGACGCTTTGGTTGAGACAAAATGATGGCATTTGTGACGAATTGATATTTTTGGCTGCATGTGTAGAAGGACATGAGCAGGATCTGAGACGACATTCTGCTTGTCAATTTGGTAATAGGAGTTCTCTAAACACTGGCTTGTACACTCCATTACTAGAACCGGAGACACCTTGGATTCATTTGAGCATGAATTTTGTGTTGGGTCTACCAAGAACATCAAAAGGGTATGATTCTATTTTTGTAGTAGTGGATAGGTTCTCAAAAATGGCCCATTTCATTCCTTGTTCTAAAACAACAAATCTATCCCACATTGCTAATTTATTTTTCAAGTGATGCATCTACATGCTGTTCCAACATCCATTGTTTCTATAGTGGGGACATTAAGTTTTGGGGACACTTCCAAAGGACTTTGTAGTCTTAGGGACTGAACTGACGTATTCCAACATGCCATCCACAAACAGATGGGCAAACTGAAGCGATTAATTGAAGCTTGGGAAATTTGCTAAGGTGTTTGGTTAGAAACCATGTAAAGCATGGAGATTCAATTATTCCACAAGCAAAATTTGCTTACAACAATTCAATCAATCGAACTCTAAAGAAGACCCCTTTTGAAGTTGCATATGGCCTTAAACCTCAACATGTACTTGACTTGGAACAATTACCGCAAGAAGCTAGGATGAGTGATGACGAAGAAGCTTTAGTTGATCATATTCACAAGGTCCATAAGGAGGCTCAAGAGGCTATAATATGCGGATCCAGCTAATCAAAATAGACATTTCAAAGAGTTTGAAGGAGATTTGGTATTGGTTTACTTGAGGAAAGAAAGGTTTCCCAAGGGTACTTATCACAAATTAAAGTCCAGGAAGTTTTGACTATGCAAGGTACTTAAGAAGATTAGTTTGGATGCCTATTTATTAGAATTACCTCTTGAGTTGCAGATCAGCCCTATTTTCAATATTTTTGATCTATACCCATTTGAGGGATTTGATGAAGAGGTGAAAGTTGCAGAGCAAGTTGATCAGCTTCCAACCAAGCAAAGCAAAGTTGTCCAAGAAATTTTAGATGTCAAAGTCGCATCTACAAGGGGAAAAGCCTATAGGAGGTTTCTAATAAAATGGTTAGGAAAACCAGCTTGTGAAAGCACTTGGATTTGAGAAGAAAAATTAAGGAAGGTGGATCCAGAAATGTATAAGGAAGCTGTCAAAATCTTTTTAGTAGATGCTGCCACTTTTCAATCGAAAGAGAATGATGCAGAAACATCGAGATAAGAGTTCTGTTTCTTTTAGATTACTGCTTTAGGATAAAGATAAGCGTTATGTTTCTTTTAAGATATGTAATTATCACTCTAGGATAAGTCTTATTATACTCTAGTATGAGACAATGTAGGAATAAGAATTCTAGTATGAGTAGGAGCCTTAGTATCTAGTATAATACCCCATTAAGGGTTAGTAGCTGATGTATTGTTTTCTGCTTTGATATTCAATCAAGGAGGTTTCTTTTGGAACTTCAATCTATCTTTTTTTGTCCTGCTTCAATTTTTATTTATTCAGCTCTTTCTCTATTCTTTGCAATAACTTTCATTCCTACCATACATCATAAGGTGAGAAAGCAAATTCCAAATCAATTAGCACCTAGGTAAAACTCAGCAGCATAAGTTACCTGAAATCAATTTATCAACTAAGAACAAAATTTAAATAAACAAATAATCAAGTACCTCAAAAGCCGCCCCAGTACCAGGATAGAACTTTCCTCCTTCATGTCTGTGTAAGGATACGTACAATACCTACAAAGAGGTACAAGATACTTGCATGTTAAATCAAATCCAAAATAAAAACTGTGGGAACTATTACATAAAGCTCACCGATTTATTCTGGTCAAATATCTCTTGGGTACCATTTCCGTGATGAACATCCTGCAATAATCAACAGAGAACCACCAGCTTAAAATTTTGATGTACCATACAGCATTTTGCCAAAACTTCAAAATCATCCAAATCTCCTGCAACAACGAAGTCGAGCATCAAGAGAAGTTAATGAGAAATTACCCAATCAACAATGAGCACCTTCTTCGCCCCTGCAACCTGAGCTGCTAATGCAGCAACCGCTGCATTGTTGTGCAGGCAGAATCCCATTGCATGTGTGACACCAGCATGATGGCCAGGAGGTCGAACCTGACTTATAAGTAATATAAATATAACAAAAGATAAGCAGTGCAGTCCTTAAGCATCGTGAGTTCAGTATCAGATCAGTCATAAACTTTAAGCATATTGAACAGATTATCAAAATTCATACATACCAGAGCAAACCCATTTTTCACACGTCCAGAAAATATTGCTGAAGCAAGATCAGCACATAAACCAGCTGCAAGTCTAGCAGCATGTGCTGAATGCACATTAGCATACGTGTCAGGAGTAAAATAACTGCCAGGAAAAAATAACCCATCAATGCAGATTCTATTTCATCTCCACATTACTCAGGAAAAATGGGCATAAAGTCTATAATTATGGAAGAAAGACCTTGAATCAAGGTTATAAAGGTCCAAATGAAGATATTTGTGTATGCCTCAGAACCAAAAATAAAGTGATACCAAATTTTATGATTCTACTAGTCAATGATAATCCTGGGAAATTTTTTTCATTACATCTCACCTTCAAAATATGCTACAAAATCTATCTATAATATGGACAAATGTGCATGGGTATAATAATAAAAAATGGATATAAAGACATCATAACCTGCAATAAACTAAAAGGAATGAATTGAAACAATTGAGATTTCTAATTGGCATGTTCCTCCTAGCTAATAAAATAGAAACAACCACAAAAAAATTTTTCCTTGCCCCTTGCTTCCAAAACTAACCACAAAATCATCAAAAGAGACATTCCTCACTTGAAAATCTCATATTTCCACTAATTATGTAGCGAAAAATCATCTCCCACCCACCAGAAGAGAAAGAAGAAAGATTTTTCTAGCAAAACATACACTGACACCCATTTCAACACCCCCCTCCCAACTCATCAACGATGTGCTCTCTGGCCACATCATAAAACATAGATTATTGAAGAAAGACCAAAGAAAGAACAGATTTTTTTTTCTTTGACGAAGAGAAGAAAAGCACTTCAAAAGTGAAAACTCCAACACATGCATACACTTAAGAGTAGAAAAAGACAAATGAGATACCTAGAAAGAATTTGGCTCGTAAGTTCAACAGCTTCAATATGCTCCAAGGAATGGACCTAAGTATTCCAAAACATAAAATAACAAAGCTTCAGAGGTTGCATCATAACCTAAGAAACATCAGTAATTTTAAAAAGACAGACAAGGGGTAAAAAAAAACTGATTATCTTTATCCCTGATAAAGAAAAAAGATAAAATTGATGGAGCCATATCCCTCCAATATAATGAATGGTCCTTACATTTTGAAGCTCCTCCTTAGTAATTTCCCTTGCAGGAATTGTGCAGCACTTCCCAGGAAATATACCTGCACAGGTGAAAGGTACCATATGCTTGTCAACTTTGTTATTCTAAGCTTAGCAGATAGTGCTAATGAAATAGCAAAAGACAAATAAAAAGTCCAGAATATTAATTTAATATGAAAAACAAAGCATAAGGTTGAAATACCAGCAGCAGCAAGGCTAGCAGCAATAGCTCGGAGACGATCTGGTCTTTCTGGATGTGGATGAGACTTCTTTTCAACCTACACTACCCAGCGAGCAGCAAATATAGGAGTGCAAAAGAGTTAGATACAAATCACAAGAGTAACAAAAAAATGAGCAGCAACGCAGACTCACCAAACAGATAAGTTTAAAGAAATAATAAATTCATCATTCACATATTGCTGCCAATAAGGTGAATCTAATTTAATTGACTTGAGGTTGAAACCTATGAGATAATTGTTACCATACTTGATGAAAGACAGCAGTCCAACGGAAGCCCCAAAACCCAAGGGAAAAAAAAAAGGAAGAAAAGAAGAAAAAGTTGTAAGCTACTCAGACTGACAAACACAAGTAAAAAAGTTGCAAGCAAACAAAGATTACATATAACTTATAGAAACTTCCATCACAGCTGATATGTATATTCAATTTCCACAAACTGATATTAGTTTGGAAGGATGCAAAACTGCCATAAAAACCTCGTGCAAATGGAGAATTTTAGTGAGTTACATAGAATAGCAGTGTCATACCTCTGAGTGCAGTAACATTCTCTCATCAAAACCAACTGCTGTAGAACAGTTTGAACCAGAAGCCTCTAACTGCAAATCTGCATAAACAAAGCACAAACAGATTAGGGTCACAAAAATCATAAGCCTACAATAGCCCTCCCGATCCTACTGACGGAAATTTTAAGAGTTTCAGATAGTGGAGGAGTGGAATAATTAAAAGAAACATGACCTATAGAGCTCAAAATCTGATAAAAGGATAAAGGATAAATTGAGCTGGGAATCTCATAGATATTAAAAATTTACAATTTCACCAGAAAACAAATAGCAAGAAACTGTAAATATCACGAGTTTCAGATAGTAGAGGACTGTACCAATTAAAACAAACATGATCTATAGAACTCGAAATCTGGTAAAAGTAAAAAGGATATATTGAGCTGGGAATCTTAGAGATATTAAAAATTTACAATTTCATCAGAAAAAAATGGCGAGCAACTGCAAATATTATGAGTACCAGATTGTAGAAGAGTGGAACAATTAAAAGAAACATGATCTATAGAGCTTGAAATCTGATAAAAATAAAAAAGATATATTGAGACAGGAATCTCATAAATATTAAAAATTTACATTTTCATCAGAAAACAAATGCCAAGCAACTGTAAATATTATGAATTTCAGATAGTAGAGGAGTGGAACAATTAAAAGAAACACGATCTATAGAACTAAAAATCAAATAAAAATAAAAAAGATATATTAACATGGGAATCTCATAGAAACTAAAACTTTTGCAAATTTCATCAGAAAAGAAATGGCAAGCAACTGTAAATATTACGAGTTTCAGGTAGTAGAGGAGTGGAACAATTAAAAGAAACAAGATCTATAGAACTTGAAATCAAATAAAAATAAAAAAGGATATATTGAGCTGGGAATCTCATAGATATTAAAAATTGTACAATTTCATCAGAAAACAAATGGCAAGCAACTGTAAATATTACAAGTTTCAGACGGTAGAGGAGCGTAACAATTAAAAGAAACATGATCTATAGAATCTCGAAATCTGATAAAAACAAAAAGGATATATTGACCTGGAAATCTCGTAGATATTAAAAATTTACAATTTCATCTGAGAAGAACATCAAGCAACTGTAAAGAATACTCCTCATGATTTACATTTCAGTAGAGTTTTCTGAGGCTGGGATCATATTACAGAGGGCTTTTCAGGCAAGAAAGAATTCTAATAGGACTTATTGGATTCTTTCAAAGATTACTTAACATGATTTACATATCAGAAAGTGTTCTCCAAGGCTAGGATATCAGTAGAGATTGGTTTCACCCAAGCAAAATATTTGAGCAGATTTGTAGGTTCTAGCTAGGGCTGATTATTTAACGAGGCAAAAGCAATTCAGGATTCAGGTGAGAAACACATATAAAAGTAAATTCTACATAAATAGCTAAACTTACCGTAGCTAACGATAAGAAGTGGCGAGTAGCAGTAATTCATAGACATGCACAGTTAAAGGAAATACCTAATACATTGACAAAGGGTAATTTATATTTTAAGTCACTGAACTTAGCACCAAATTTCATATAGGTCATAAACTTTTAGTTTCATCAAATTACTTCACTAAACTTTTATTATTAACAAATTAAGTCAATTACGTTAACTTTGCTAAGTAACTATAACGAACGAGTTGACTTGGTATGCATACGCAACGTATCTCTACCAAATATTATCTTAACGATATGTACAAAATAAGACATGTATGCATATAGAGTTATCTTTTCCTTCAGAAATACTTAGCTTAAGTGATCTAATTTATTAATAATAGAAGTTCAGCAATGTAATTTGATGAAATTAAATATTTGTGACTGACATAAAAGTTAATGCTAAGTTCAATGACACAAAATGTAGATTACCCCATTAACAAATAAGTGAATAACAAAATGGAAAAGAATGCAGTCAACACAATAAACAAGAGAAATTTAGATGCCAGCATAAGGGTTAGAAATGAAACCATAAATTGTTACATAATCTAAATTCAGCTCATTAGGATTTAAATTGTAGAAAAATCCTTCAAATTCTCCAAAAGTTTGACCTCACAGTATGAAATCTTAAATCCATTTTTTTATTAAAAATAAAAAATAGAAGGCAAAGAAAGTTGCTCATTACTCTATAAACGTCTCACCCTGTTTTTATCCTTGATAACTTGATTTTGACCATCAACATTATTGCCTTATATGCATAGTAAGAACTCTATTAGCATGGAAAGCAACATAATAATTTTGTTAACCTGCTTCACATAGGAGGGCAATAATAAGAGGCACTATCACTGATATAGTGGTAATATGACAGCTACATTCAATACAAAGCAATTTTGATTGAGTAATGACTAATAGCTACTCTTGTAACCATATACACAAAGCATTGAAATATTTCTATGAGTTGTATAGGCCAACTCGGAAAAATAAATAAGTTAGCCATGCCAGACACAAATATTAAAATAAAGTATATCACATAAGATAGTCATGTTATTGCAGCACATCCTCCACAGCTTCAGTTATGTAGCATATAACTATCATTTAATGGACCTTGATGCATCTCAATGCACCAAGTAGAACCACCATGAAAACATAAAGCCAACAAACACCAAAATAACACTTGATTCAAGAACTCAACACCAAAAAAAATAACACTTGTTTATCAAATTCACAATTGAAATATTGTTACTAGTTTGAACTTTAATAAATGAAAATCAAAAGGCAGGAAAAATTGAAAAGCATAACTATATTGAGCATTTCAATGACCATTTCGCCAGGAAGAAAAAAACAAAGGGCAACATACGAAAATATAATAAACCTAGCATGAAATCACATGCAGTTACCTTTGTCTCTCCCTCTGGCTTCTGATTCAACCTGAATAAGGTCTAACTCCGGTGAACAAGGAGATGCATAAAATCCATGCCTTAGGATACCAGATGCTTTATGTTCCCCACATATCTGCATAGATGAAATTGCTAAATTATCTAGAGCTAGCAAAGTTTTCTTAAATAATAATAAAGAAAAGATTCCAGAATCTTGGAAACAAAGCATACCAAAAAGGTGGTGTGGGGAAAACTAATAATATCAAGAAAAGGAATTAAACAAACATACATCACAGTGGACAACATCATCAAGGTTGACCATCGTGCAGTTGGTACAAAACCACTTCATAATCTCCATGCGCTTTTGTACAGGCTCCCAATCACTGTCATCTTCGTCATCATCATCAAATGCATCTTGATTGTTGTACATATCCTGAAATGTCAATTCTTTTGGTAGCCTCGCTTTTTTCTGCAGACAGACCACAGAGCAAATGCAACGCTTTAGAAGTCAATTCTTTTATTTTTGTACCTGCATTTCACAACAACTATATTCCTTGGAATTAAAGGGATTCCATACAGATACTCCATCAGGCTTTGTGTCATCATCTGTATTTGCAGTCATATCTCTGCTAGATGTTCCCATATCCCCTTTGTCAATAGACACTCCATTATGATAGCAAGCTGTGGTGCTCTCATCAGATACCAAATGCTTTCTTTTAAAGCCTTGATTGTTCTTAGCCTCCCCATTCGTCACACAACTCGTTTGAACTGCTTCAGAAACCATATTGATTTAACAGTTCTGATGAAGATTTTCAGCCAGAATCATTCCCTTTTTAACCTGGATTATCTGCCAACAATATTTAAGAAAAAAAAACTTAATGAATACAAAGCCAAGCAGAACACAAAGGAGAGAAAAAAATAAGAAACCTGAAAACAAGAATTAAACAGTAGAAAAAGAAATTAAAACATCACTTTTCCGTGATATCATGCAGATAAAAAGCAAACAATTAAGTCAAGATTTTACATATTTTTCAAAGAGCACCAAAACTGAGCGTAAGTAAAGTAAGCAACGGCTGCACAAAACACTAAATCTACACACACCCAATAAAATAAGAGCAAAATGGAAACTGTAAGCAAATTAAAACTAATCAAACTTTAAGTTGGACCGAAAAACAAACTAAAAGTCCACATTTAAGACATAAAAATTTATGTGTATATATATACACACACCAATACAAGTAACTTGTTGCTTTTCAAAGAAATGACGCAGGGTTAAAGCCAAGAGAAAAATAGAAGCCAAAATTTGATACTATCCCTCTGCAAGTTTAACTATAGAACATAGAAACTGAGGCTACATAACAATAATTCACCTACACATATCCAATAAACAGAAAAATTAAAATGTGAAACACACGAGAACCACCCAGAATTTTTTTCCAAAAATATATTTACTAAAAAATAAAACACATATAGTAATTCATAAGCAAAACTTAAAAAATAAATAAATAAATGAAACGTAAAGTGGGGTTCTAAGGCTATATTAAAGCTAGAAGTCTGGCTCTAGGCGAGTTTACTTTAACAAAATCCTAACATGCATAAATATATAAAAATAAAATAAAATGAAAAATACAGGAGGCAACTAAACAGTGAAAAAAAAGAGAACGAATGTGCCGATTAAAAAAAAAAAAAAAAGGATGATAATAAAGTAAAATAAAGATTTGTTTTCTTTACTTGGCTAGGGCAAACCGTGGAGGGTCTCGCGATGCAAATTCAGGATTTTTTAGGGAGGAGAGATGGTGGCGACTAACAGACTAACCTTTTATTAACTTTTTCAATTGGGGCTTTCGAGGAATTTCCCTTTAATTAGAGTCCTTAGTGATTTATTAGATTTAATTTACTGCTCTTCTTTCTGTTGTTTCCCTATTTGTACCCTCAGCTATTTGAAACGTTTTCTATTTGGCCCTTCGGAAATTGAAATTACATTTTGTACGAATCCTTTGAACTTGAAAGTGTTCTACTTTTTTTTTTTAAAATTTTGTTTTAAGTTTTGACGACGTAAGATCTAAACTTTCTTCTTTTCTAAATTTAATATTTTAAATTTGTTTTTCATATAGTATAAAGGACAAGAATCATAAATGACAAAAATATTAATTTCATCCTTAATCTTTAACTTTTTATTTTAATTTCATTTTAGTACTAACATATGAATTTTCTATTTGGATTTAATATTTGAAAATAATTTTCTTTTAACTCCTTATGTTATTTGGTAATTAAAAAATATTCACATAAGATAATGTTGAAAGAATATCCATGTAAACTCTAGAGTTTTATTTAAATAATCAAGTCACTTCTCTTTTGTAAAAGAAAAAAAGACATGTAAATTTCACAAAATTCATAACATGGACTTTACCATAATTTTAATAAAGTATTTAGATCAAAAAATCAAAATAAAATCACTTTTAAAAGTTAAATTTAATTAAAACAATTCAAAAGTTCAATATTAAAGTAAAGTTTAACTGTGATATGCATGGAGTGTCCACCACAAAAAGAGTCCATTGATGTCGAATGAGGATGTCTCATGGTCAAGGCACACACCAAATGAAGGTGTGATTGGCACATTGTTACAGATGTGATGAGCACACTAGTGTATATGTGATTGGCAGTTAGGTGCTAAACTGTTACACATGTTGTTGCCAAAGTGATGAATACAATGATGTTGATGTGTTGTGCATATTGATACTAATGTAGGAAGGGCCAAAGTGATCTTACAACTATGGTGGAAGATGTCTTATAAGGAATGACTGAAGGTTTACCTCTAGGGCATGCTCTAATGTTCAAGTTAGTATCTCCCTAACAATGTGTTTGGTTCATTGTAGTAGGAATCTTATTGCAGCCATATTCTAGTGTGCTATATTAATATAGCTATTTAGTTAGAAGAATAGAATAGCTTATTATGACTTTATTTCAAAAAATCACTGAATAGCCATTCTGAGCCCCCATCAAATATCTATCTTGACCTTAGGCGAAATGAGAAATTGCTTTAAAGGATTCAAATCCCCTATAAAGGGGATTTAATCCTATACTATTTTATTCCACTGAACTAAACAACTACATACAACTATTTGATTCCATTCCTGCTCTATTCTATTCCCACATAATACTATTCTATTCCAGTGAATAAAATATAATGTAAGTGTTTAGACATAAATAAATATATGGAAGAAAAGTAAATAGTGTAAGGAAAAAAGGAATAAATCTAGTTAACTACCTAATTGCCTTTTTGTTGGGATTTAGTGAAATACGGTGGAGTATGTTGATATAAGCCTATTTATAGTTGACAATTGGTTCAAATCTTGCCATGTGTTATCAATCGAGGTAGGGAACATTGTAAATGTTTTGGAGGCATTACACCCAATTAAAACTTCTTTCTCGGCAGGTCTATTGTGTAGAAGCCTTTGAGAGTTCAATGACTTATTCAGTTTAAACAGCTAAATTGCAGTTGATCTATTTCCAAGTTTCCCTAACATTTAGTCCCTCTTTTGAGATTGAAAGTTCTTATCTATTTTAGTCACTTAAAGAGGTTTGGGTTTATTTGCAAGCGGAGTATATCACATTTGAATGATAAAAAATTTAAAAGGAGCCTTGTGGACACACCGAATCTCTTCGTGCCTTAATTGCAAGTTTCGATCAAATGTTTTCACATTTAATGAGTGAGTTGACACTTTAAAAGCTTCGATTACAAAGCTTGGACTTGGTCAATCCTTTTTTGTTCATAAAGGACATATACATCTTGTTATGATAATAAGATAAGTGTTTTCTTTGTTGTTAGTTTTACACATTTAGAGTTTAGCTTCGTGATCTTCTCCTATTGCGTGCATCATAAGCTCACCTTCCTTCTGTATGTATAGAGAATGTTCTAGCACATATGGAGATTAGCTTTATGGCTTTTCTCTTTGTGCGTGCTAGCAAACTCAATCCATTTATTTCATGTGCATAAAGAATATGCTCGTTGCATATGTAAGGGCCAATTCATTGCTTTCTCCTGATATGTGAGGGCGAGCTTGGTTGCCTCATGATCATATATTTAGAATGGTAAATGCTTTTTCGTTGCACTTGTATGCATCAAGCCAATGAGTTTTTGCTACACCTTTTTTTGGAGGTTTTTTGGCCACCTAAGTAACCTTTAAAATGCATAAGATGGATATTTGCTTCTTTCACTTTTTAGCACATCATGAGGTATGCTTTATCACTTTTTATTTTGCCTAATGAGCATTGATTGTCATACCTTTTAAGTGATATTTAGCTAAGTTTTAAGATAAAGTAGTATTCTTCAAGGTAATAGAACACATTTCAGAGATGTGTTTTAACATTTTTCCTCTTTTGTATGTTAATAATAAGCCTCTACGTGATCTTTTTTGAGGCATAAAACACATCTAAGAGGTTTGTTTAACACTTCTATTTGCATGTTTGAACATTTAAGTCATCATTTTTTATGAAGGGCTCTAATTGCTTTTTCTTGCATGTTTAAAAGGGTTGTTTCTATTTGAGTCTGCTTGCAATTGTTGTGGCCACATCTTTCGTACTTCATCTTTGTTTTGCACATTTGTGGAGGTGTTTATTAACTACACATTCTTTCGTGTCACTTTTTGGTGAAAGGATGGGCGTAAAGGTTGTGTCCTATTATTGCACTTTTGTTAGCTTCACCTCTTCTTTGAAGTGAACACTAAGCTTAATAACTATTGCCTACTTCATTCTTACATAGATTTTTATGGCCTTTTTAAATATCGTTGGGTTTTTTTAACATTTATTGAGTCACGTGCCTATTTTCTAATTCTTCTTTAGAGAATTAGGCATAATTGCTTAAGTCTAAAATGATCAAGTGTTGTCCAACCTCTTTTACAACCTCAAACTTTGTTTAAATTAGTTAGGTGAAATGGTGATTTTGATGACATCATTTACGGAGGCAAGTTTAATTCTTTCTCTTTATGTCGTCAGAGTTAGGCTATACTTAGATGGAAGTGTTAGGCTTGACTTCAATAGGTTCATTTCAAGTGAGCTTGGCAATTTTGTGCTAGCAAAATCTTGTGGTTATTGGTCATAACCATTGCCTTTGCATCATTCTTCCAAAGATGGTGGAAATTGGTGTCAACCACATCTATTTTCTTTTCGCATTTCTCTTTTGGTAGGAGATAAGGGTTGACGTGAGTTGTGTACATTTAAATTCTTCATCTCTTTTTCAACCTAAGAATTAATGGCGACCGTGTCCATTGCTCATTTTGGCCATGTAATGTGTTTTTCCTTAGTAAAAGACATTATTAACCTTTTGTAGCTTGTATAAGCTTTTTCCTTATTTCGGTGGTGATATACAAATGTCTTTGTAGACAATTAATTTTTTGTAGCCCATAATTGGTTTTCTTGGTTTCAAAGGTCTGTAGGTACTTTTTAACTCGGACCTCCTCCTAATTAGGTGTTGGTGACTAGAAGGCTTGGTATAAGTTTTAGAATGGCTCAAAATTTTAATTCGATGGAAAAAAATGGCACCCAAGTTTAATCGAACAATTTTAAAAAATGTCTAAAATTGAAATATCAAAAAACAACACTTGAAAATTGAAGTGAAGAATGTAAATTGAGTCATTTAAGCCCTTCAAAGACGATAGGATAATCTTTGAAAGCTTGTTGACTCAAAAGGAGGCCTGATATTAAAAGTCAAACTTAAAGTTAAGAAAAGTCAAAAGTCAACAAAAATCAAAGTTAAAGATGAGATAAAAAGTTTACATTCAAATTTGAAGATTTAGACAACTCAAATTTTGAAATTAACTTCATTGTTACAAAATTAAAGGTGGAAATGATGTTAATAGAGGAAAATCGAGGATAGATCCAGATAAGACCAAGACGAACAAATTATTAGTAGGTTAATTGAAGGGGTTTAAGCCAATAAAAGTCAAAATTAAGAAAACAGGGATGAAATTGCATGGAAAAGAAGGGTAACGAAAAACTGAGAGTCTAAAAGCGCAAAAAAAAATCAAATTTGATAAACAAGTGGCCCTAAGGCTAATTAGCAATTTTTCCAATTTCTAGGGAAATGCAAAAAATATATTTTTGCCCAAAATAAGTGTTTGGAAAATCAAATTGAGTTCTCTAAGGTGAAATTGAAGGGTAAATAAAAAGTACTAAGGTCGAAAAAAACTAATTCAAAAAAAGGTCAGAAAACCAATATTGGGAGGTCTAAATCAAGAAATTAGAAAAATTAAGAAAAATTTAAGACCCAACCAAGCAAGGGATATAATAAAGGTGAGGTTAGTAAAGAAGAAGAAAATAAATGTTAGTATAATGTTGTCCTTGATGTATCGATTCATGGTTACCACGTCACCAATTTTGAGAAACCCTAGGTTATATAGATATAAATGGGTGATGTATCGATACATTCACACATTTGCCTAATGTACTAATATAAGGCTAAGCAGTAACTAAGTTACGATTTTTGGACCAAATGTATCGATACATCACCCAAATATATCAATATGATTAGGCAAAAATGCCAATGTATCAATATATTGGGTTGTTTTTGCTGATTCATGGCAGTTTCTTCCCTTTGCAATATGGATTCAAAATATGAGTTTGGCCATATTTTTGGTTCCATAAATCACTCAAATTCATATTAGGCCTTACCATGGTGTTTAAGATTAGGTTTAACTAATTTTTAAGGCCCAAATAGCTAGGAAATGTGACATTTTCATGACAAAATATGGTTTGTTCAAGGCTATGCTAGTTTTTCTCTACTGACAAACTACATAAAGTAGTCTATTCCACCACCTTAGTTGCTCCAGCCAATAGGGATGAGAAATATTGAGCATAGTACCTAGAGTCATTCTTAGGTACATGTGGAAAGTTTAAAATTACCTTTACTTTATGCTTTGGTGCTCGGCTATTTACATGGATATAAAACAACTTTGGTGCAACAACTAATGAACAAAAACTTTTAAAAACTTAAAGAAAAATAATATTTTCATAGCTCCCTATAGCAGCTTCCAAAAAACCTCTATTTTCACTCATTTTCCTCACCAAACTCTATTTTATCTCATACACTACCTTAAAGCTCATCTTATTTTCCCTTCTTATTAATCCATTGCAAGCGAAGGAAAAGAAGTGAGCTAAACTAGTAAAAAACCAAAAAAAAAAACTAAGAAAACCATAAAAAAGTTTGGGATTAAGAACTTTATAGAAATAACAAGCAAGGTTTGCAAGCTCCTTTAGTATATTTCTATGTCTTTCTCTTCATTTACTTGCATTTAAACACATTTCAAGTCATTTTAGTCAACCAATATCCATGAAGCCATGACCCTCTTAAGAAAGCATGCATTTTAAGCTTCGTTTAATGGTGTTTTGAGTTTATGTTGCTTTGAGGATGTTTTGATGTTCCTGCATGTTTAAAAATCTCATTTGTTTGGTTTATCTTATAACAGTCACTATTTGATTTAGGTTATGTGATTTTGTTCCATTTTTAATGCTAGTTTTTCCATTTTTTAAAGATTGCATTGGGACATTTTGATTTTGTGGTGCTTTTATGGTTTCATGACAATGAGAAATCTTATTTTTGTGCTGAACATGTTTTCTAGCATGTGCATTATGTCATCAAAATGTTTTCTTCATGCTCATATCATGTTCGTTGATGTCATGATATTCCTTGACATGTATATTTATTATTTATACCATCTCTAAATCATGTTTGCTTGATAAAAATATCATCTTGGTATTTGCTTGGACATGCTTTATTACTTGATGTAATATTTATGTGCTAGTTATTGCTCCGGTGTGTCAAGTTTCTGTTTTTATAAACCCACTCCAAGTTAAGTCAAAATTAACTTTAAAAAATGAGGATAAATCTTGATTTAATGCTTTCATTATGTTGATACTTCAACCTAAGGGTAAAATCAAGCATTTTTGTGTTTAGTTTCATGGCCTAATTAGGCAAAACAAAAATTGTTTTTAGCCTTAAGAAAATTTTTTGGTTTATAAAATATGAAAAGTTTGGATTTAAATTTAAGTGTTGATTAGTCAAATGGCATGGATAATGGATCATTCGCAACCTAACTCTTTGAGTTGTCAAATGGATCTATGATTTTTACTGTCGTTGACCCTAAATGATGAACATTTGCATGTCAGAGGCCTTAGTACATGATTAATATAGCCAAAGAAATAAGATAGCTTTGTTTCAACATTGATAGCACCATGACTTTAATTTGAAAATTATTTTGAACCCTAAAAATTATTTTAAATTTTTTGGTATTTTTCCATAAATGCATATCAAATTACCTTTCCAACGATATCTCGTTTAGCCTAAATGTGCTTGGATGAAAGAGTTACGATTTTTCAAACTTTTGTTGTCTGAAACCCTTAGAATCAACAATTAGCACTCTATTTGGGCTGTTCTAGCCTATGAGACGATTTATTTATATTTTCTAAGTATTTTTCCTAAAATAAGTGAAATTCCCTTTCTGGAAAGCTATCATTTACAACTTTTTGAGTCTAAATGAGTCTGGGACAATTTTTCAATATTTGCTTCACCTTCTTTCCTGCATATGCTATCAGTGCTGAACTAAGTTAGATTTCAAAAATAAGTCTAAAAGGTGATTTTCTAGGATTTTT
>JBBYHM010074903.1:113116-127310 GCA_038381775.1 Adansonia rubrostipa
TTTCCTGCATATGCTATCAGTGCTGAACTAAGTTAGATTTCAAAAATAAGTCTAAAAGGTGATTTTCTAGGATTTTTATATTAGTCCTTGTTGAGATACCTTTTCAATGATGTCTCATTTGTTACCTAAAACTTTTAGATGAGCTTGGAATAAATTTGGGAAAGTGGACAACACGATGTTGTCCATTACTTTTAGCATTAGGCGAAATTAATTGATTTTCTCGAAGCACTTTTTTAAGGCATGTGAATGCCTCAGAATAGTAGAAGGCTCAATCAACACCTATCCCAACATAGCCAAGATGCAAATCTCAACCTATCAGACTTAAAGGCAAGTAAACCCCCTTGTTCCTATGTATATATATCATTATTATTTTTTGATTTTTTAGGACTGGGTCATCGATATGAATTGCTTACTCGACTTAACCCTAAATGGTTTTTACAAAATGACCATTTTCTTGGAGTCAACGTTAATCTATTTTGGCTACGTGAGATTGGTCACCTACCAAAGTTTGTATTTTAAGGGTTACAACACCCTTGAAAACAAACTCCGAGGTCTGTGTTTATGCTAGAGATCGCTTGAAAGGGTTTGAGAGTCAGCTATAATCATGAGTAGGGATTAATCCCTCTCATGACACCTATAAATCATTACCTTATTAATTACATGTTAACTTAAAATTTGATTTGTATTTGGTTTCAATATCTAGTATTCGATTGTGATTCCTGTATTTCAAAATTTCCCAATCCCACATTTATTATTCCATTTGAGAAAGTCGAGTTTTTAATATTTTTTAAAAACAACATATCTTTTGTGTCCCATCAGAGGACTGGAGGTACACAAAGGCCAAAATATCTTCCATACCCTATCGGATGATTAGAAGAATATGAAAGGTTTTTATTTTTATGAAATTTAAAAAATATCTTCTACACCCCACCCAAGGACCGGAGAAATACAAAAGGTTTTTATTTTTATGAAATTCAAAAAATATCTTCCACACCCCACTGGAGGACCAGAGGAATACAAAAAGTTTTTGTTTTTATGAAATTTGAAAATTTTGATTTTACTTATTAAAAAAATATTTTCTTATTAAAACAATCTATGAAACCCCTTCCATATGTTGAAAAACACTCCATGTATTGTTTCAACAATAGAGACGTTGCCTTGATTTTAAAAAATTTTGATTTTATCAAAAACAGAAAAAACTTATTCTAAGACTCAGTTTTGACAAAAAGTATCAAACTAGACTCTAAGGACTTAGGTTGGTCAAAAAGACCAAAATGTACCCTAAAGTGCGTCTTGGACATAAAAGTATCCTGAAGGTAAATTATTAAAATGTCCCTAAGGTATACCTTCAATATGAAAGTATCTCGATAATCTTAAAAGACTTGATAACATCGTAAAAGGGCAAACCTATCCCTATGTGCACCTTCGACGTGGAAGTATCTCAGTGATTATGTAGGATTTGGTTCTAAGATAATTTACTAAAATGTCCTTATGGTATACCTTCGACATGAAAGTATCCTAGTAACCTTAAAAGACTCGATAACATTATGAAAGGATAAATCAATCCCTAATGTGGTACACCTTTGACATGAAAGTATCTCAATGATCACATAGGACTTGTTGAAAATTCCAACTGTGCTTTGGCAAGATTATTGGGCTTGTTGGAAAGCAAAATGGGCTTGGCAAGCTCTAGGCTTGTAAGAAAATAAAATGAGTTTTAGGGCCCATTAACTAAATTAGAAAATCTTAAGCCCATAAAAAAAATCCTTGGCCCAAAATAGAATTAATAAAATTTTTCTATAAAAATTTCAAATGTTGAACTCTAAAAGGAATTTTTGAGAAATTTTATGTATAGGAAAAATGTACTTAAAAATTTCAAACTTGCAAAAATTTATAAGAGAAATCCTTACGAAAGAAAATTGTATTTTACAAAAATGAATCAGAATTGCAAGAAGCTAAATCCATGCTATTTTATTGAAATATATTAAAAGATTTAAAATTTTAAATTTTGAAAAACTTTTACAGATAAAAAAATTCATATTTTGAAGATGAAAAAGCTCCAAAAATATATTCAAATTTATAAAAAAAATAAATTCAACACATTACTCAAAATGTTAATTTATAAAAACAATAAAGATGAAAACTTGAAATCTGAAACAAATTTTACCAAAAGAATTCTATTAGCATGACACTCGTAGTAGTGTGAGAAATTCAAAATTAATGAATAAATTTAACAAATTGAAGCCTTGTGATATAAAATGCCAATATAGTTTTTTTTCTTGAATATTTTTTATTTTTTGGGATAAGCATCAGGATAAATGCTACACGGGTATTAATAAAATATACGGTGGTCAGCTTTTAAAATTGCACAAAAAAATCTTAAAAATCCTTTAAAATGGGAAATTTGACCTTAACATCATATCCAAAAATGAATTTTAAATTTTTAAAAGAATAAATTTAAAAACTACTTTTTACTTTAGTAGTCATCTTTTTTATCTGAGATTTTCTCTACGGCCCTCGAAATGGCAATTTTTTATCACATGCACAAGTAGCCACTTAGGCATGACCCAATAGGTCTTGAAAATGCTTAGTCCTCATTGAGGAGGTCGACCCGCATAAGGACAATCACCCAATTTTTGTTTCAAATATTTATGAATCACTAGGGAAAGGGCTCGGATGAAATTAAGAGTCTACAGCTACCCTTTTTTGGCTGTTACTAAAAGTCAAGAATAAGGTAAAGACTAAATAGACAAGATTTTGCTTGGGCCATGCTAAGCCCTTCTATAGAAAAGTTTTTTTTACCTTAATATTCTAGTTAATTAATTTGAATACAAATGATATCAATCCTCACCAATTTTCACATAATCGATGAGGTGCCAATTTTGCTAGTTTTCTACTTAACTAAGTAGATTAGACCCCTTTTTTTTTGTCGGCCAATTGCATTGGTTTTTTACTTAACTAACCATATTGGGCTTTCACATTTTAATGCCAATTTTGACTAAGATGAGGCATCAACTACTCTTGGGCTTTTATATTTTGGTGCTAATTTCACTAGGACAAAACCATTGGCTACTCTTAGGCATTTTCATTTTAGTGCTAATTTTGATAGGGATGAAACAATTAGCTACTCTTGGGCTTTCAATATTTTGGTGCTTATTTCGACTGGGACGGAACCACTAGCTGCTCTTGGGCTTTTTCATTTTGGTGCCAATTTTGACAGGGATGAAACCATCCGCTACTCTTAGGCTTTCAAATTTTAATGCCAATTTCAATGAGGCTAAGGCCATTTGCTACTTTTGGGTTTTTTTTTTTTTTTACATTTTAGTGCCAATTTTAATAGGGATGAAACCATAAACTACTCTTATGCTTTCAAAATTTAGTGCCAATTTTGACTGGGCCAAGGCTATTAGCTACTCTTGGGCTTTTCTCTCTATATCGGTCAACTTCATTGGTCTTCTTCCTAACCAAATGCAGAGAATCTGGAGAATCTTCATCTGATTTTTTTCCTCATCAAATAAAGCTGACTTAAAACCTACTTCCTGGACCTTCTACATAGTTAAATGAATAGGACATCATACTCTACCATTTTTTAGCCTAACCAAGTGAAAACTCCATTGATCTTCGGCTTAATTGAATAAAGCTAACTCAAAAACCTACTTCATAGACCTTTCACATAAGTAAATAAAGAGGACATTTGATTCTATTAGTTTTTAGGCTAACCAAGTGAAGGGAACTAGGAAAAGCTCTAAAATTAACTCAAACTTTAGTTCATCAACCTTTCACATAGTCAAATAAAGAAGACATCTAACTCCACTAGTTTTCAACCTAACCAAGTGAAAACTTCATCAATCTCTGCTTAATTGGATGAATATGACTCAAAACCTATTTCATCGACTTTCCATATAGTCAAATGAAAATGACATTTGAGTCTGTCAGTTTTTGGACTAACTAAGTGAAGAGAACTTAGAAAAGTCCATCGATCTTTTGCTTAATCGGATGACGTTGATAAAGAATTTGAAATATCATGAGGACTAATCTTCTCATATGTTATCCATCTGAACCTTATTGTTGCCAATTTCTCTTCTTCTTAATATGTTGGCGAAGCCTCATCCATCTGAAGTCTTATTATTGCCAATTTTTTTTATATTTTAATATGTTGGCGAGGCCTTATCAATTTGAGCCTCATTATTGCCAATTTCTCTTATTCTTAATCTTTTCATATGTTGGCAAGGCCTTCTTAATCTAAGCCTCTTCATTGCCAATTTCTTTTCTTCTTGATGACTTACTGTTAAAGGTTTAAATCATTAGAAAATGATTTTATGTTTTCCCCACAAAATCATTTTTCTAATCTTGACTTCAAGAATCTAAGAATTATTTGATTTTACTTAAAAAGTCAACAAATATTGAATTAATGTTTAATAATTCAAGGATACGACTTTATGAAGTTAGATAAAAGTCAAACTTTACTGCTCGAAGCACATTCAGATACTCTTATTAAAAAGTTCATCAAAATTTTAGGATTTACGAAATGAGATCACTTTCTCATTCTAACCTAAAAAAGGATATACTTGATCAAAAAGCTTTAGAAATTTCAAAATGACTTTAACCATTAATTTTCCAATATTAAGGATAATAGACATGCCAATCTTTATCTTTTGATTTTAAAGCTTCTCGTGATTTTTTATCACTATTTGGCACATCTTTGAATGAGATAAAGAAATGAATTTAGAGGCACAAATGAGGTGGCACTGATAAAATTTGACTTGAAGAAATTAGTACCAGCAAGTTGAAGTTCATCATGACTAAGTTCATAAGGATTTTCCTTTTATTGGAATTCTTTGAAAGGAAAATAATCAAGTTATAACATCTTTTTAATCTTCAAATATAATAGCTTGACAGGTGTTAAACTAACACTAGTAAACACTAAGTCTCAAGGAGCTAATTCAGAAAGCTTTTAGTAAACATCAATTCCTAAGTTTGGACATAAAAGTTTTGAAAAGGTTATCTTGGATCAAATCAATATTTGGGCATTTAACTCAACCTTTTGCTGATGTCATGAAATTTTTAGAGGTTTGGGATCATTTCTAAATTAGTATGGAAGAGTTTTTTTTCCTTCAATGACCTTTATCAGTTTAAGAGCAATTTTAAAGCCTTTAAGTTTGTTCAAGACTACCCATTTTTAGGTTTTCATCCTAGAACTTTATTTGTTTTTCTTTTCTTTCTTATTTCTTCTTTTCATTTTATCTTTTATTTTTATCCTTTTTTAATTGATTGCCCCATCATACACTTAAGGATTCAAAAATCATCCAAGAAGATGAATTTTTAAAGAGCTTCCTAAGAATGGCTTGATAGCTCAAGAGCTATGCTTATTGAAATGGTCTTTGTAGGTATGTGATGTAGGCCATTGTTCATGGTTTAGAAAGAAATGATAAATAGGCCCAATCACGTGTTTAAGGGTAATTAAATCAAAAATCATTTTTCTTTAAAAGGAATTTGATTTGGATATTTTCTAAGATAAAACACGTCTTTGTTTTTGCATATCTTTTTACCATTTTTATTATCTTTTATTTCTCTCTATTTCTTTATTTTTCTTGTTGTCTTTATTCTATACTGTGTAAGAAGTTGAAATATAAACTTTGTTAATCTTCAAAAATTACCTCGTGACAACAGATTTATTTTTCATGAAACTTTAGAATGAGATTTACTTCTTCTGAGCTTTAAGCTTTGCTTCATTTGTCTTTCAATGTGGAGAGAGATCCTTGATAAGGGCTTTTTTATAAGGAACAAATCATTAGGCTAAAAGAGGACTGCAAAGGTAATAATTTTTTATGTTTATGAAAGGATAAAGTAAGATGGCTATTTTTCATTAGAAACAAAGCCATTTAAACTAATGAATATTTTGCTAGGACGGTAATTTTTTTAAATCATTTTGAATACCTTAATAACATGATGTTGCACTCAGTTTTTCCTTTTAAAAAACTTTGTTTTTCTTTTTTTTTTCCTTATTTTAATTCTTTTTCAATGTTTTCGTTTAATGTATGCTTTTTGACATTATCAGCTCTATAGCCACCAACGAATCTTGGTTTTGGTTGGGCTTTTAAGAAAGAAATCAAGTTTGTATGGGGGAACACCTTGAATGTCACATCTTATTTATCAAGCATTGGATCAAAAAGGTTTTATCCCAAAGAAAAAAGTGTTTTTAGCTAATGTTTGTTCTTATTCTTTCTAAATTATGGATTTGAAAAAGTATCATGGAAGTTATGGTAAAAGGTTATCCAAGTGACTTTAATAAATCTTAGAATACTATCATTACTTGAAAATATCTTAAACTATCAGCATCTGAATCTTTAGAAGCATAACTTGTTTATTTAACCCTAAAAAAATCCAAAAAGAAACATTTAGGCGTGAAAGATCTATTGTTAAATGTCTAAGACAAACCATATAACTAGAAGTGAAGGACTCTTTTAAAAGATTCCAATCTAACGGTGATCACTTATCGAATCAAAATCTTTTTAGAAGGTTCTAATTACCCTGTACTAGAAACCAAAGTTCATGGCCTATGATAGAATGCACAATGCTTATTAACCTTTGTCCATTTCAAACCAAATTTCATAATTTTTAAAAAAAAAAGTGTAGAGTTTTAAAGTCAAGATAAAAATTGCATCTAATTAACATACTACCACAAGGTCGATAATCTTTAGGCTAATCGTTCTTGATAGGTATTGATCTACTTCTGGAATTTTACTGAATCAATATCCCTAAGGGCTTGTACTTTGTAATTTTCCATGGAATAGCCTTTCACCCTTTGGTGAGTCTTATATCTGACACTCGGATTATACCATTACAGATAAAAAGGTCTTTTAGGTTTTATTAGGACAGCAAGATTATCTGATTTTGAACGAGGAAAAAGGAAAGAGCTTGATGTAAGAAATCGATAGGGCATGATACACTTTTATTCTCTTTTTTTTTTTTTGCTTTTGAGAATTACCTAAGCTACTTCTCAAGTCTTTTTACCTTTTAGAACTCTGGGTTGAAAATGTCTATTTCAAAGGCCACGGGGTACAAGGATGAACCTGTTGAGGCCATTGAGTAATGAAAGGTTTAGAGTGAGGACACAGTCTAAATAGATTTCTTTGCTTTCTCGACCTTCTTTGGTCTTGGCTTTCATCAGCTACGACTTGTTGGCATTTATTGATAGAATCATTTTCTCATCCCACATATGTGTCATAGCTAGTGTCTATAATCTTTCCAATTTTTATGCCTTGTTCAATTCTCTTTAGAGTGAACAAAATTTCTATAAGTTTAGAGAAAACATATTTAACTAATTTGTCATAGTATAGAGGTGCAAAGTGTCCATGAAATATGCATGTATTTCCTTATTAGTGAGGGGTGATTGGATGCATGAAGCTACATCATTGCATCTATAGGCTTATTCTTTACATCTCTTGTTAATATTCTTTCTCATGTTTTGAAGAGTCCCTTGATCCAGGATTGTTTCTAACCTATGCTCATATTGTCTCAAAAAGCACTCGAGCCAAATCCCTTCATGTGCAAACATGGCCTCTTTTTAATTAGGAGTACAATTCGAAAGCTACTTTAGTCAGACTTTTATGAAAAATTTACACCAACCATTTCTCATCTTTAGTATGCCCAACTATTTTACGATAATATGTCATCAAATGTGCCTTAGGGCATATAGGTCTGCCATACTTTTTAAACTTCAAACTTTTAAACTTTAGCAGGATAATCAGATCTGGCTCTGGTAAAAATTCTTTCATATCTTAAAATTTTTATTTACTTTTAATGGATAGGATCCTTTCCTTTAATTGGTTGAACCCTGTTGCATCTCCAAGCTTTGTGAAATTTTTGATAGGCCATTGTATGAAAGTTTTGGTTTAAGAATTTTAACAAGGCTTGCTAGGCTCGTTTCATGATATGAGACTATTTGCAAATTTCTTTGGTCAAGGCTTGGCTTTTGCATAGACCTTTCTTCCATAACTTTTTTCCTCTTTTCACTTTTTTGAGTGGTTTAGAGTATTTGAGGCTCCAATTTCCCTTTCTTGTTTTGGATTCATTTTAACCTGTCTATCAAGTAGTGTCTTCTTTTTCCATCTTGTGGTTCCATGTTATTCCACCTTGAATGGAAACAAAATTAAATTAGTTCATATGAATATGCATATGCTTGTCAACATCGATTGTTATCACTATCCTTATATGGTTGTCAATGAATGGAAAATAAATGCATGCATGCATGAATGAAGGAGTAAATGAGTGAATGGGGTAGCATTTGATGGAACTTATTGGGTGTTAAGCAGTTGGCTAAGTATCAGACATAGAGATTATTATGGGGGCAAAAATCTAAGGAATTTAAGTCATGATTCAACATTATTGTTTCATCAACCAAAACTCTCTAATTTATTCATTCATTGTTGGTCTACAAAACCATATTTGCAAGATTTAAAAGAAAAAGTAGCAAAAGAACTACTCCTCCAAACATTTTATTTTCCTAGCTATGATAATGGTTCTAAGAAATCCTTGCAAATCCTAATCATTCTTTCTGAGCCCTATACTTGTAAAGCCTATTAATAAAAAAAAGATTATCTCCATGATCACTTTATTACTCTAGATATTTTAATGCCTCCAATCATGCGACATGAGTTTGGTAGCAATAGTCAATGTTGGTTCGACCTAGAATATACTGGTATCTAGTAGATTTTAAACTTTTCTCTTGAATGCGTGGCATTTTTCCATAGAATGCCTATCTAATCTTGCATAGTATTCATAATGTGCATTGATGTTATACCATTCAGGATAAGGGGATTCGTAGGGAAGAATGTGCAAAAGAACAATGAGCTAAATTTGGAATAAAAAAAGTACAATTCTAAATAAGTCAATGGGATTAAATTGAATTTGCAATTCCTTCGTGGTCTTTTTTCAATATAGACACCGAAAGATAACTAAGTAACATCAAGCAGACCAATAGGGTTGAAAGGCAAGCTAGTCTGCATTGATATGGAGTTGGGAATTTTTGCTTCACTGATGTGAATAGATTAGGGATTGGAATCTTCATCTATACGTGGTCCAGTCTTCGAGCCTTCAAGTGCCAAAGGTTTTGTTAAAGACATTGGTGATTCTAAGGGATCACCCAAAATACCTTTGACGATTTTTGTCAATTTGAATAATTATTCCTTTATCTCTCAAATCTCATGTCCCATTTCTTCGATTATAGCTTCCAAGTTATTTATTTATGCTTCCAATAGATCTTGGAAACTCTGATTTTCTAGATTCATCAAGGATAAGGATGCTTCTAAACAAAGTTCCTTTTTTATCCCATGTAGACTTTCGACCATTTTTACCAATCTATTTAGTAGATTTTCCATTCCCTGGACTTTATGACTGAACTTTTCTAGGATGGACTCTAATGTGCTAATTCTTGCCTCTAAATTCTTATCCATGTCTTAATCCTTTAAATGCAATGAATGAAATGGATTTAGCACATTATGAAAATTACGTATGCACGAGTATACAAACAAATGAATATGTGAACCTCACAAATGTAAAAATGCTTGAATGAATTTACAAGTCTTTTATGGGATATGAATGTCGTGCAAAGGTTGAAAAGGAAAAAATCCTAGCACTATCTTCTCTTTTTTCTTTAGCAAACAAACCCAAAGGCTTCAAAAATTTGATTAATTTGATTTTGATTTTAATTTTATTTCTTTTTTTAATTTTTTCTTCCTTTGGTTTCTTTTCATTTTTTCTTGACTTTTTTTTTCATTTTATTTGTATTATTTTATTGAAAAGAGAGATTGATGTTTTCTTCTATTTTTTACTTAAGAAAGAATCCATGAAGTCCATTTTTTCTAGTCACAGGAATCTTCATTAAAAATAAAATAGCAACAGTAAAAAATTGCTTCGAGAAAATTCATCACAATTTTGCAAATCAAGGGAAGAAATAAATAAAATTTATCATAGCAACATAATGTTGTAGACACCTAATTTCGTCTAGGTCTCGTTTTCAATAATCTTGAATATCCAGGATCAAGAACTTAATGGCCATCCTCATTGAGACTGGAATTTTTTAGATGAACAGGACATTTTCAATACCTTTTTAGTCATAATTTAAATAGTTGTATGTTCACATGACAAAAAAGTCATATTCTGATCTCTAATTTTGAATGTATAGAATGAATATTTAAGAGAAAAAATTATTTTTTTATCTTTTCTTGTCGAAATTTTGAAAATTTGTTTTTGCAAAAGATATCGCGGTCAAGTTTCCCATTTTAGGAATTTTTAGAGAATTTTTCATTAAACTTCGAAGTTGACCGTCGTATAATTATACTGAAACCTATATTGTATTTATGCCAATACGCACCTCGAACAAACATAAATATTCAGGGAAAACTATGTATTGGAATTTTTTACCATGAAGTGTCAAACTGTAAATTTTATAAATTAATTTTGAATTTTGTAGTCTTATGAGTATCATGCTTGTGAATTTTACTTTTGGTTCTTGTTGATCTATTTTTAAAATTTTACAAGTTTATTACCTTCACCTTAGAAATTAATATTAAAAAATATGTGGTCTTGAATTTGTTTTACTTCAGTGTCAATGAAATTGTGCAATTTTTCTCGATATTGAAATACGAGTTTTCCTTTACTCGTAAAATTTTCGATGGAATTCTGTCGAGTTTCAAATATCAAAATTCATAAGATATTATTATTTGATCCACTTGAATTCAGTTTTTAAAAATCAATTCATTTTCATGAGTTTTGAGTCTTTTTTCTTGAAATCTTCTTA
This sequence comes from Adansonia rubrostipa, assembly GCA_038381775.1. Lineage (NCBI taxonomy): Eukaryota > Viridiplantae > Streptophyta > Magnoliopsida > Malvales > Malvaceae > Adansonia > Adansonia rubrostipa. The sequence goes on from JBBYHM010074903.1 coordinate 123,918, forward strand.
TTTTTGAAATACAGAGTTTTATACTCCGTAAATATTTTTGGGGTGATTTTTCTTGGTTTATGATTTTTAAAATTCATATAATATTATTATTTGATCCAGATTAATTCAGATTTCAAAAATTCATTCATATGCATGAGTTTTGATTTTTTCTTGGAAATCCCCACGTTTTTTAAATACGGAGTTTTCTACCTGTACATGTTTTCGAGGTGATTTTTCTTGGCTTATGATTTTTAAAATTCATCAAATATTATTATTTGATTCACCTTAATTCAGTTTTCAAAAATTCATTCATTTTTTTCCTTGAAATTCCTCAATTTCTGAAAAATCGAGTTTTCTATTCCTCAAATGTTTTTGGGGAATTTTCTTTGGCTTAAAATTTTTAAAATTCTTCTAATATTGTCATTTAACTCCTATTGAAACAGTTTTGAAAATTTTAATTTATTTCATGGGTTTTGAATTTTTTTCATATATATCAATTTTCCTACACAAAGGCATTTTTCGTAAAATTTTATGAGTTTCTGACTTCCAATCCGGATCTTGTGCACCATTTCGTTTCAAAAATTTTGTCTATGATCAATTAACATTAATTCTAATTTTATTTTGATTTGTGGAAATTTTATTTAATTTCATTTTATTTACTTTTTCTAACTAGTTACATGCTGACTAGCTTGTTTTCTCATCCAATTATTTTCTAACCAAGTTGGTTACATCCCAACTACCCATTACATGAGCTGATCAACTTCATCATGAGCTTGATAATAGAGTGACTTGTAAGAAAAGATAACAAGAGCATGAGCTTATGACACAACATTTATTATTTCCAACTTAGCAAGCCATCTTTAAATAAAAAAATGACAAAAAAAAAGAAAAGAAATTAGGGGCCATTTAGCCACTCCAATTTGGGGCAGCAATATTGTTGCCCCTTCCTCTATAGAATAAGGATTTTTTTTCTTCATGTGGAGGTTTTTTGGCTTGAGCGAAAAAAAAAGAAAAAAAAAGAGCTTGGAAGAAAAAAAACACTTAGTTTTTAAAGTTTTTCCTTAAGGTATCACACTTGTCTTTTCTCTTTTTGATTTGATTCATCTTCATCCTCATTCATAAGCCAAAATCATGTTAAAGCTCATGGATTCTCATGCATGTTGAAAGGCTAAACATGGTGGCTTTATTTTTTTTTGTATTTTTAGTTATTTTTTAGTTAAATCTTGTATACATATATATATACTATTATTCTTGTTATTATGATTATGATTTTTTTGTATTTATGTTCATGTTTTTTTCATGTTATTGTGATGTTGATATGTTGATTAGAATAATATTATATTTAGTTTATGATTTAACTTTGATTTAAGTTTGATGATAATTATTTTTGCTTATTTCCATGGTTTTTATATCAAAGCATGTATGTATTTCATGTTTTTCATCTTGGCCAAATCTGATTGGAATTGTTCATGATCATTTTGTACTTATTTTTATTTTTATTTCATGATTTTTAAATTATTTTGTAATATTGTAAACATAGGGACTAAATTGCAAATTTTATAAAAAATTTTTTGAAAATTTTTGCTTGGTTGAGTGTTTTCTAGGCCATGAGATTTTTGATTTGTGTATTTGTAAACAATATTTAAGCATTCCTAATACTTTAGGGGTCATTTTATAAATATTAAAAAATTTAGGGACTAAATTACAAAATATGAAAATTATATTTTGTGGCTAAAAATGCTTGGCCGAACCTTCTTGCATATTGTTACCATGACTTTTGTGTTGATTCTTTGCTGGTTTGATGATTTTTAATGATTTTTTGTGGTACTTTACCATAAAGAAGTCAAAATGTAATTTTACAAAGTTTAGGGGTTACTTTGTAAATTGTAAAAAAACACTTGGGCAAGGTATTTGGCGAATCTTTGTTGACATAATGGCTGCATTTTCATGCATAATTTCATATGATTTTTTATGATTTTTAGGTTATTTTATTATGTAGGGACTAAAATAAAAATTTAGAAAAGTGTAGGGACTAAATAGCAAATTTACATATTTAAGAAGCAAAATGTACATTTCATCAGTTTTAATGATTTCTATTATTTCTATGGCCTTCCGTAGGGATATTGAAATTTTCAAAACTTTTCGTATTTGTTTGGTCTTCCGAAGGATACGAAATGTAATTTTCAAAAATTTAAGGGCTTTATTGCAAATTTTGCATTTCAAGTCAAACTTAAACTTTTAGCTCTTCCATTTAGACTAAATTCATCTACTTTTCATCATTTTAGTATCCATTAGAATACCGAGATACTTTCATGTCAAAAGTATGCCCTAGGGGTATTTTTGTAATTTTTCTAAAATTGAGTCCTTGATAGTAACCATGATGTTTTTATGCCAAAGGTGCACATTTAGGATAGGTTCATCCAGTTTTTGTCATTTTAGTGTCCATTAGGGGTACAGGGATACTTTCATGTCGAAGGTATACCTAGGGGCATTTTCTTAATTGTTTTCATCGGGATGCTTTTATGCCAAAGGTAAATGTTTAGGATTCATTTAGCCTTTTAAGATCCTTTTAGTGTCCATTAGGAGTACCGGGATACTTTCATGTCGAAGGTATACCCTAAGGGTATTTTCATAATTTTCTCCACCAGGATGCTTTTATGCCAAAGATGAATGTTTAGGATTCATTTAGCCTTTTAAGGTCATTTTAGTGTCTATTAGAGGTGCCGAGATACTTTCATGTCAAAGGTATACCTCAAGGATATTTTCATAATTTTCCTCACCGAAATGCTTTTATGCTAAATGTGAATGTTTAGGATTCATTCACCTCTCCAAGGTCATTTTAGTGTCCATTAGGGGTACTAGGATACTTTCATGTTGAAGGTATACCTTAAGGGCATTTTCATAATTTTTTTCACCGAGATGTTTTTATGCCAAAGGTGAATGTTTAGGATTCATTTAGCCTTTTAAAGTCATTTAGGTGTCCATTAGGGGTATCAGGATACTTTCATGTCGAAGGCATATCCTAGGGGCATTGTAGTAATTTCGCTAGAACTAAGTCCTATGTGATTACAAGGATATTTTCGTGTCTAAGGAACACATTAAGAATAGGCGCATCATTTTAGACTGTTGTTGAGTTTTAGGAAGTTTTATAATATTTTCAATAAAATATAAATTTTCTTTTTAGGAAATTAAGACATGTTTCCAAGTTAAAATAATACGTAGAATTTCTCTCAAAATATGAGAAAGGTTATACGGATTATTTTAATTTTGAGATATCCTTTTCAAAATGGAAGTTAAGATTTTATAAATTTTTAAAAAATAATAATAAAAACTTTCGCATTCCTTTGGCCCTCCACCGGGGTGCAAAAGATATTTTTAATTTTAAAACCTTTTGTGTTCCTCTGGTTTTCTGTT
>JBBYHM010074904.1:7947-19456 GCA_038381775.1 Adansonia rubrostipa
TGAGCTTTAAATCCATACAAGTGCTTTTGGAAAGATAAGGCTTCAAAAATGAAAAACCTTCGGCAATAAAAGCAGCATTGACAATTTTAAATGCTTTAAATGAGTATTCCTCTATATCAACATTTACTTCCATGTAGGGAGCTTTGGTTGAAGTCATAGCGATTATATGTTCCTCTTCAAATATACTGACCAACTTATCATCAACTATAAACTTCACTTTTTGATGAAGAAAAGATGGTACAATGTCGACAGAGTGTTTCGGAGGTCATCCCAAGAGACAGTTATATACGAGGAAAATATCTAATACATGAAATTCAACTTCAAAAAGGCATAGGCTGATAATTAAAGGAACTTAAATAATTCCTTTGATTTTTCTTTTTGTCCCATTGAAAGCTTTAACCATTGTTTGACTATGCTTAAGCTGACTGAGATCTATTGGCAAGTGGGACAAAGTAACCCATGGCATGACATTCAAAGCTGAACCATTGTTAATAAGCACCTTAGGAAGTATAATCTAATTGCAATTAATAGTTATGTGGAGAGCTCTAGTGGAAGTAGTCCCACTTAGCAAGATTTCATCATCGCTGACGCAGATAAAATTATCAGCAACAATGTTATTCAGTAAACAGTAAAGCTTGTTGACTGAAATGTCTTGTGGGATAGAAGCCTGATTGAGCACCTTTAACAAGGCATTTTTATATGTCTCAGAACTGAACAGTAATGTTAACATGGAAATTTTTACTGGCTATTGTTTTAACTAATCAACAATATGTACTCATTGTGCTTTATAAACTTTAAAAATTCAGTAGCTTCTTTTTTTTAATAGGTTTCTGAATTTTTGGAAGACTATCCTTAGTAGCTATTACCTTTCCAAATATTTGCTTTTTTGCTTTTGATATAGCATCTTCGCTGGTTTATGGGCATATATACATCCACTCTGAGTTACATAACTGACCTTAGTAATATCCAGTACTACTAATTGACTTGCCAAAACTTTTGTAGTTACTACTCTAGCATTATACCTCCACAGCACTTAATTGTTGTCCTTATACAAGAAAGGTGTGGAGGTCCAAATGATAAGCTTTGGGATAGCTTCACTCTTGGGAGGAGTAAGCTCTGGTTGATTACAATAAATGACCAATGGATAAACAACCCTATAAGGCAGCTTTGGTAACCCTTCATCAGCCATATTAATTCACTTTTCTTCTTATGGAACAATTTCTGTATAAAATTCAATTTCACCTTTATCTATCATTTTTTGAATTAAAGTTAAAAAATCTGAATAGTTTTATAAACTATGCCCTTGAATGGCATGAAACTTACAAAAGTTTAGGATAGAATTTGATTGGTAATTTATATATTCATGGCTCTGACTAAGGATTCTGCCTTCAGTCAGAATTGCACAAACTTTTTCCATCGAGATTTTAACCTCCCAGACATTGTTTTTCATCCAACACTCCTCTTTAGCAATCAGGGCATTAACCTTAGGCTCAGGATGATTGGGTAAAAGGTTTGCCACTATATTAGGTCTTAGGGCAGTATTGAAATTAAAAGCTCTTATTTTAAAATGACTATGGACCTTATTTTTAAAAGCAGTATAGTTTTCAATTAGATGGCTTGCTACTGCATGATATTCATAATAGGTATTTAGATCATACCAGCTATGTAAGTTACCCTCATATAGTTTCATGAAGATTGAAGCCACTAATTGAGCCTTCAAAAGCTTATCAAATATTTCCTTGTAGGTATAAAGGAGAGACTCATGATAAGGTCTAGATTGGTTGTTTCTTAGGGTTAATTGATTTGGATTAGCCTATGTTTGGTTCTAAGGACGATTCGAGGTGGTGATTTATGGCATTAATAAGGCAGAAGGTCAAGTGCGTTAAAAGAAAAGGTGTTTAATGATTGTTGACTTTGGTTTTGATAAAAGGGATAGGATTTCTGGCAGAATACTTAGCTGACATAGTTGGTGGATAAAGTTTCTTCTTTTTTTTTGATAGGTCCAGTCTTCTTTGTAGTGGAAGAATCACCTATTGCAATCTTTCCTATCTTTATGGCAGCTTCAATCATTTCTCCAAAAATTACAAGATTGGGGAAATTATTAGTTGTATTCCCTACCAACTTATCATAGTACGGAGGACTTAAAGTGCCTATAAACAACATGGTTGTTTCTTTCTCAGTTAAAGGAAGGCTACACTTAAAAAGCCAAATCTCTTCACCTTTTGGCATATTTTTTACAAGAATTTATGGACTTTTTTTCTATATTTCAAAGAGTTAATCTATCAAGAACCCATTTGGCATGTGGTTGTATAGTTGGAAAAATTCATTGGCTAGACCCGACCAACATTGGATTTGATTACGAGTCAAACCATTAAACCACTTTAACAATGATCCAGTCAAACTCTCTTGAAAATAGTGGATAAGAAGCTTATTGTTATGCACATAACTTGCCATTTTTTGAATAAACATCTTGATATGAGTTTGCAGGGAAGTAGTGCCCTGATATTTATCAAACTCAGCATTTTAAATTTTGGTGGCAGGACTAAATCAAGAATCAAACTAAGGTCCTCAAACATCCACACTAGTATAGAGCTTATATTTTTTTATGGCTTTAAGTTTTCTTTGTAGAAGATATAATTTTTCTTTTTCAAATTTTGCTTCGATTTTGCCTTTTTACTTTTGTTTTTTTTTTTTTGGAGCAGGGCTTATTAACTCTTGTCGTGTAGGGGTAGCTCTACTATCTATTCCTTGTGAGAGAGCATCAGGGTTGATAACAATAATTGGAGGCAATGTAACTTTAGGGACATTTAGCTGTGCATTTTGCATATTCGGAGTTTGAGTTTCTTGAGTATTGGCTAGTTACGTCTTAGGCTTTACTCCTCTGATGTCTCAGTAGGAATGGCAACATTACTTTCAGGCTGGCATGCTGATCCATTAATCTTGTGATCTGAGCCTATATTTCCTCTTACCATTTGATTAAAGTTTCCTAAGACTGACATTGACTTTTTTTAGCTTTTTTAGTCTCGCTAATTGATCCTTAGCCATTTTCTTTACTGTAGATCTAGTATAATAATGATGAATGAATTGTCGTTCGGTGGATCTCTCTTAATTTGCAATGTTTAAAACCTTGAAAGGAGGATTCTAAATTTTATTAAATTTTAAATTTATTAATGAATGCATGAATGTGTATGTATGTGTATGATGTATATATGCAGGATATGAATGTGTAAGTGCACTTGTAGGAATGTTTTCTTTAGTAGAAAATTCCAAGCTCATAAGTTTCCATTAGCTTTGCAAAGGACTGCACATTATTAATCATGTTTGGATTACATCCAAGGAAAGTTCTAATATGGTTAAGCTGTTGTGCTTGTTTCAAAAACTTAACTACAGTGGGACCAAATTCACCGATTAAAATAATTTGACTATTTAGAACACAAATTTTTTCCACCATATTTCTTGCTTGAATGACTGTTGAGTGAAATCACTTCATGAGTGATCAATGTAAAATTGCTGACCCCTAGAATTGACTTCTCATCCTTTTGCATTTATTCTCAACTTAGCATAGCCTATTATCCTAATGCACATACATTTCTTGATAGGCTTAAGCCCAGACATCGGTATCATGTTCTTGATGAAGTAGCATTCATCTCATCTCTTTGATAGTCATGGCGAGAATTTCTCTCTCCTAAAGCAATCTAGATATTCTTTCCCATTCTTCACGAAGTGTCTGGTCATTCCTCTCTATGGATCTTTTAACTAAATATGGGTATGGATATGTGCCTTTTGCTCCTATTCAAACATTGTTGCTTTGGCTTCTCCCTTCAAGGCTTTAGCTTTCCATACCTCTACTTCTTCATGAAGTTTACTCATTTATTCAAACATCCCACTAGAAGATCCACTCAAACTCTTGAATAAGTAGACAAGTTTCATTTTTTTATTTTGTTTAATCTAATTCTACTTCATTAAATTATACTGTTCTTTCATTTTTTGAACATCTTTTTCCTTAGCCACCATCCTTATCTTTAAATACAAGACTTCTTCCTAAAGAGCTTGGTTTTCAATAGCTAATCTTTTCTGGTCTTTTTTTGCTTTTTCTTTTATCAATTCTACTTCAAAAGTCATAAGGGGCTTTGGTTGTATAGATAACCGAGGATTAACTCTGTCAATACTTAGGATGATCAAATTGCATCCTTGAATACCAGTACATATCTAGCATAGTTTGGTTTGTATAAATACATAACCCTGATTCATATCTTTTTCTCTAATGTAGGGTTGTTGACTAAAGTGCACTGCTATAGCCTCTCCATAATAGTTCAAATCCACACTAGCCAACCTAAAAGTCATAGGAATAAATTATTGTGATCCATACTGTCATCAGACCAAAAAAGGTGCATATCCACCATACCCAAAAAACCAAGCGAATGCATAAAAAGTAACTGACCACCAATACAAAAAAGTTTAAGTGCAAACCAAAGGGCCTTCCATGTTATATCTTTAGGGGTCAAATTCTTCAATGCCTTCATCTATTGATTTTTTGTTCCTAACTTGGACCAATTTTTTTGACAAATTCTTGGAGAGGAATGTAATGTGAAAAGTAGTGCTTAACTTTATTAGCACCCTCAACCTAAAAATAGGTTCGAGCTCAAATGTACAACAATAATGCAGTCTCAAAAAATCTACCTTATCTTGATTTTTGACATGTGTTGAGTGCTTGGATGATTTCCACTAGAATAGTAGGAGTAGGATGGATGTTCCTCTTTAATCGATCAAAAAGATGCACAACGACTAATTTAACATGCTCGAATATCTTTGGAAAGAACACAAACCCATATATAGCCAAGGCAAATGCATCAAGGACTTTTTCTATATCTAAGTGTTTTCTGATGTATACTTTTAGAAATTACCATGAGATAATGCTCTATTGTCTTTATACTCGATATAGTAAGGTGTTAATTATAATGATAAATCGAGAACCTATCCTAATCTTTTCTAAAGACTTGATGAGTTACGTTCATTACAATAGATAGGTCATGACTTCAGAGGCTCTAACCCAAGTAAAGATGCAATTTCTTCTATTTTCAAACTCATATCATGCTAATTAAATGAGAAGCACCTATATGAAAGTTGCCAAAACTCTATGAAAGCATGGTCCACTTGTTCATCCATCAGTATTCTAAGCAAAAGGGCAATATGTCCATTTTTTTTGTGAATCGAGCCTATTTCGCATTACCCTAACCATCCAATATATCAACCAACTCTGACAAATTATTCTGCCAGAGATCCAAAAATGTGATTTTTAGTGGTTTTGACACAAAATCCCTTAATATAAAATCCATTATTCTTTCTGATTTGATTCTAACTTGACACGAACCTCTTCGAATGTCTTGGACATAACCACTACATATGCTCGTTCACCCATAAAGCCCAATGAAAGTTAAATATAACTGAAATTAAAATCTAAAGCAAGCGTCCTTATATGTAAATGAGAAACGCACAAAAAAAAAGAAAAGATCAAATAAACTAGTATCCCCAAAAAATAATATATCCAAATAATAATAAATTTTAACATGAAGAAATAATACAACAAAATATTATCTAAATATACACAATAATCATGTAAAAGAAAAAGAGAGAAAGATATGTTTATCCCTTCATGTGTTTCTAATTTTTTGGTGATGTCTAGAATAAGCCATGGTTTTAATTGGGAGGTCGCTAAGGTTCACTATATGAGGTTTAGGTCGAACCTCTAAATTAGTTCTCAATTTGCTCCCCAAGCTTGAAACGGACTAATGAGGTACTTTATCCTTACCCATAGTAGATTTATGTCAGAAAGGGTTCAATCCACATAGGAGTATCATTCATGCCCATAACGAGGCTAACACCTTGGGCAGGCATAGGAATATACAAACAGAGGCTGAGACATCATAAAGCAAAGCTACTTCAGCTCCTCCCAAAATATTAGGTACCTATACCCCTTTTAGAGACCCGAAAGAGAAACTACTGCATATGTGCTCAGTGTGTGAAAAAGGAATAAATAAACCTTTCTTGTAAAATGCCATTAAAATAAACCCTTATCCTAAATTCCCAAAAAAACACAAAAAAAAATTAAGGCAAAAATAAAAGTTTTTTAAAATATCAGGAATTATAATTAAATATTTATTGAAATGCAATTAATCAAATTTTTTTAATGTGTAATTAATTTTAGGCTTGACCCTCTAACTTGTCCCCAACGAACTCGCCAAGCTGTCACAACATTGTCTGAATATGAATCCTGACCAGCCTAATTTAAAATGGTGAGTGCACCTATTATTCTTATATATATCTATATAATCATTATTTTTTTTCACTTTCAGGGGCCCATATCATCATTAGTATTATTTTGTATTTTTGTGTCTGAGGACCGAGTGGTCGAGATAAATCGCTCACTCGACTCTAAAAAGTCATTATGAAATGACTATTTATTTTGGAGTCACCATCGATCTATTTATGAGGGGAAATCAGTCACCTATCAGAGTTTTTGTTTTGAAGGTTACAAAACCCTTGAAATAAAACCCGAGGTCCATGTCGATACCAGAGATCACGTGACAAGATCTTGAAGTAGGCTGCAATGATGAGAAAGGATCGACCCTCTCGTGATGCTTGAAAATCAGTACCTTAATAAGAATATATTAACTTAAATTTTGATTTCTAATTGGTTTTAGTATTTAATATTTAATTATAATTCCCATAGTATTTTATTTAATAAATTTATTATTTCGAGAAAATTCAGGTTTTATTATTTTTGAAAATCAAAATATAATTCATACTTTCTCAAAAAATCGAGAAGACCGACTAATGGAATATGAAATGTTTTTATTTTTACAAAAATTAAAAAATCTTGATTATTGTTTTGAAAAATTGTCTCGTTATTAAAGTAATCCATAGAACCCCTCGCATATTCTGGTAAGAATTCCACATATTAATTTAATTAGGAGATATTGCCTTAATTTAGAAAAAGACCCAATTTTATTAAAAATATTAATCCTAAGACCTAAAAATGGTCCAATATGATGAACCTATTCCTTACGTATACTTTCAGCATAAAAGTATCCCAGTAAATACATAGCATTTAGTTTTAATGCAAAATTACAAAAGTGCCCTTAGGTTATACCTTTGACGTAAAAGTTCTTGGTTATCCTAAAGACTCGAAAATAATTTTAAAAGTGTGAACCTATCCTAAATATGCACTTTTATCCTAAAAGCATCCAGGTGCTTGCTCAAGACTCGACTTGAGAGAAATTTATTAAAATGCCTTTAGGGTATACCTATGATGTAAAAGTATACTGGTACCCTAACAGACACTAATATGATAATGAAATGACAAACCTGTACTACATATGGACCTTTGGCATAGAAGCATCCTAGTTACTATCTAGGACTCGGTTTTAAAAAAAATTAACAAAGTACCTTTAGGGTATACCTTCGATGTAAAAGTATCTCGGAACCTTAGCAGACACTAGAATAATCATGAAATGATGAATTTATCTTAAATAGGGAAACTAAAAGTTTGAAATTTGGCTTAAAAAGAAAAAATTACAATTTAGCCCCCAAACTTTTAAAAATTTCATTTCATACCTTAAGAAACTGAGAACATACGAAAAGTTTTAAAAACTTCTATACCCCTAGAAGACCATAGGAATAATAGAAATTTTTTAAAATGACAAAAATGACTATTTTACTTTTAAATACTAAAATTTGCTATTTAGTCTCGAAAATTTTTAAAATTTATAATTAAGCCCTTACATGAAAAAAATACAATAACAAATCATCAAACACATGGAATAAACATAAAAAACACAACAAATATATTCATGAAGATTCAGCCAAACTCCTTGGCCTTGAAACAAAATTTTTCAACATTTTACAAAGTAGTCCCTAACTTTTTTAATTTTGTGTTTAAGTCCTTGCGTGGAGAAATGCCACAAAATCTCACTAAAAATCATCAAACCATATAAAAATCAACACAAAATTCATGGCAAAAAATGTACGTGAAGATTCGGCCAAGCATTTTTATCCATAAGACATAATTTTTCCATATTTTGCAATTTAATCCTTAAACTTTTAAATTACAAAATAACCCCTAAAATATTAAAAAACACCTAAAACATGTTCTAAAACACATAAAATTAGTTTTCAAACAACCCATGAAACTCTCGGTCAAACCAAAAATGCTACAAAAAAATTTACATATTTTACAATTTAGTCTTTGAATTTTTTACTATTTATGAAATAATCAAAAAAATGAAATCAAGACAAAAAAAAAAACACAAAATCATCATCATCAATTCATACAGATTCGTCAAGGTGAAAATTGTCATATATATACATGCTTTGATATAAAAAATCATGAAAATAATCATGAATAATTATTATTAAACTTAAATAAAAATAAAATCGTAAAATAAATATACTAATATACTAAACAATATATTACCAAACACCATGAAAGGAACAATATAAACATCAGCATAAATACAACAAAATCAAAACCACAATAACAAAAATAATATTCTATATATTAAAAAAACAGGATTTGACTAAAAATACAAAAATCACAACAAATACACAAAACTTTCTAAGTCATCATGTTTAGCCTTTCAACATGGATGAAAATCCGTGAGGCTTAATATGATTTTGACTCATAAATGAGATGAAAAAAATGAAGAAAAACAAAAGGAATAATGTTTTTACCTTGAGGAACTTAAGAAAACTAAGTAAAGAAATGGTTTTTCTTTAGTTTTTTTTTTTTTTCGAATGCCAAAGACCTTGAACGAAGAAAAAATCACCTCTATTTATAGTGATGAAGTTCGGCCAAGGCATAAAAGAATCCTTGGCCGAATGGTTCCTACACCATTCTAAAAGATTTTTTTTTTCAATTATTACATGTCATTTTATTTGATATTTTGATTTGATATAAATATAACGTGATTTGATATAAATTTATTATTTTTTTTCCTCTTATGGCTTAAGTCATCAATGACATTATTCATTTCTAGAGCATTTTATGTGATATTTGTATCAATATATTAAATTATATCATAAAATTAATTACAAGGATTAAATTGTAAAAATTAAAAATATGTATTTGAAATAAATTGTCATATGATCAATTTAATTTATTGCAATAATAAACATAATTTTTAATTTGTAAAAAAACATTAAAAATAACAAACTCGTAAAATCTTACGAGAAAAAACCTGTACTAAAAAAATTATTATATGTAAAAAAATGCAAAACTCATAAAATAAGTTGAATTTTTACAAACTAAACTAATATGAATTTCACAAAATATTTGAAGAAATTTAAAAATTATAAACTCAAAAAATCCTACTGAAAATATTTACTAAAAAAACCATATATTTTGGAAACGGGAAAATTAAAAAAAAAAACGCAAAACTCATAAAATAAATGAAATTTTCAAAACAGATTTAATATAATTTAAACAATTATATTTGAAGAATATTAAAAATTATAAACATAGAAAATCTTTTCAGAGTAAAAAACTTCGTATTTCTAAAATGAAAAAAATTCTAAAATTCATAACAAATAAATGATTTTTGAAAAAATGATTTAATGGTGGTTAAATGTGAATATTTAAGGAATTTTAAAATTCAAAATTCGAGAAAATTCCACCAAAAATTTTACAGATAAAGCAAAGTTCGTATTTTAAAATCGAGAAAAATTTAAAAAAAACATTGAAACTTATATTAAATGAATTAAATAAAAAATATTAATCAAAATATTAATTTATAAAATGGTAAAAATAATAATCCAAAATTTAAAATAATTTTTACTAAGAGAAATTTCACGAGTTAATACTCGCGGTACTGTGAAAAATTTAAAATTAATTACCAAAATAGGCAACTTGACACCTTGTGGTATAAAATGTTAATATGAATTTTTTCTTAAATATTTTTTATTTTTTGGAGTAAGTATCGACATAAATACCACATAGGTATCGGTAAAAATATATGATAGTCAACTTCCAAAATTTTACAAAAATTCTCAAAAAATTTTTAAAAATGAAAATTTTGATTATGATATCATCCATAAAGATAGATCTTTAAATCTTGAGAAGAAACTATTAAAAATAATTATTTTCTTAAATATTTATGTTGTATATCCGAAATTAAGAATCAAAATATGACTTTTTTCTGTCATGTGAACTTATGGCCATTTAACATGACTAAAAGAGTCTTGAAAATGTCTTGTTCATCTAAAAAAAATCATTCCCATAAGGGTGGCCATTCTGAATATCAGATATTCAGGATTGTCGAAAAAAAGATCCGAGTAAAATTAGGTGTCTACAGGTGACAACTCTTTATCTTAGCATAACATATGTGTTTCGCCTAACTTTGCCTCTTATGTCATATGGTCAAGTGTGACACATTGAGCCATACAACACTAGTTAAGCAAGACCCACCCTCATAGCATGAATGTATTCGTGTAAAAGATTGGCCTTAAATGAATTAGCAAGCTTCTAATTAAAAAAACCTTGGTTATCTTGCTACAATGGTGGAAGGCAATTTATCATGCAAAGCATATGACTCAATATTTTAACGATGGATTTCATTGCTTAATTTATTTGTATAATTATTTAAGGTCTCATCATATTAGCATGCATAGCATTTATAATATCGCATAAAATAAATCTACTATCATATCTATTTACATGGTTATGCATTTTATCTAATCCAATTTCCTTGACACATCAAAGGAAATTGGTTTGTCAATTCTTAGATAAGTATATACAAAAACTTCATAGGTCATTTTACAATCTTCTAAGCTTTAGGGTGCCTTCACTTGGATCTCCATCTTCGATTACAAAATTTTTCTAACTAATCATAATTTTACACTTAATGTAATCTAGTTACATTTGAAATATATAAAAAAAAATTGAGTTTCATTCAAGGGGAATTAGGCGAGGAAAGAATTTTACAACCTCAAAAAATAAGAGATAAGGTAGATATGTAGACCGTATTTAATAAAATAAATACCATAAAAAAATCAACCAGGCACAATCACATTGGGTCTAAGTCCATAATCATCCCACACATCCACAATCAATATTTTTAACATATAAATATGTTGTAATCTCTAGTCACCATTTTTTTTTAGATTTAAATTTAATTATTTCTATAATTTAATCAAGAAAAAAAATTTTCTTAGTTGATTAACATTTATTCTAATCATAGTAGACTAAATCCTAATCGAATTAGGATTAACCAATTAAATTAAATAATGTCCAATTCAAAATTTAATAAGATATAAAACATGTATAATTTTATTATCCAGTTATGGATCCTATATTTAATTTAATTAAGAGAACTATTTTTCTTACTTGATTAACATTTATTCTAATCACATTAGAATAAATCTTAATCCAATTGGGATTAATCCATTAAATTAAATAATGTCCAATTAAGCAATTTAATTAAAAATAAAGCATGTTAAATTTATTTTATTATCT